>JARPMJ010003584.1:0-90202 GCA_033366665.1 Phoxinus dragarum
GCTCAATTAAGTGGGTTTGCGATGGAGTGTCAGAAAACAACCCAGGGTAGTTTCTGATAAGGGCTACCAATTCATCACGTTTCTCAGAGTCTAAATGATCTACCAAAACCCCAAGGTTTTGCAAAGTCTGGGAGTTTTTTCAACCGACCTTGCAAGACCTCATCCGAAACCCTAACCATCTCCTCTTCTCCCCCTTCCATAAAGCCACAAGAAGCAGTGACTGGAGCAGCAATCAACGCCGACCTCACCGCTGGAGTGTCTCCAACTTTGCTTAGATCATGGGAGTGATAACATTTTAACAGGTTCACATGGCATAATTTAGAGGACTTCCTATGACCTGGGGTTTCAATAAGATAGTTCAAATCTGACACTTTGCGCAACACAGTAAAAGGACCACAGTATTTTGCCTGAAAAGGTGAACTTACAAGAGGCAAAAGAGCAAGTACACGATCACCGGGACTAAACTCACGCAGCTCAGCCTGTCTGTCATATCGCAGTTTCATTTTCTTTTGAGAACATTTTAGTTTTTCTTTCGCCAGTTCACCAGCCCTATACAACTTCAACCTAAAACCATTGACATAGTCAATAAGGTTCCGTGGTGGTTCCTCGGGCAAACAACCATCCTGCAGCACTGCTAAAGGCCACGCACCTTATGACCAAACACTAAGTCATTAGGGCTGAACCCTGTGCTTTCCTGCACTACTTCACGAGCAGCTAGTAACAACCAAGGTAAACCCTCCTCCCAATCTGCAGACAGTTCTGTACAGTATGCACGAAGCAAGGATTTTAAAGTTTGATGAAAACGTTCCAAAGCTCCCTGGCTCTGGGCATGGTACGCAGTAGACTTGTTGTGTTTAACTTTAAGCTGTTTGAGAACCTGAGCAAATAAATGGGAGGTAAAGTTAGACCCCTGATCTGACTGGATGATTTTTGGAATCCCAAATATTGAAATAAATTGAGTTAACGCTTTAACTACTGATCTTGATGTTATGGTACGCAACGAAAAAGCCGCCGGATATCTAGTTGCCTGACACATAACAGTTAATAAGTAGCTATGACCTGACTTGGACCGTGGTAGAGGCCCAACACAATCAATAATAAGATGCTCAAAAGGTTGCCCTATGGCTGGTATTGGATACAAAGGTGCTGGCTTTACAACCTGGTTTGGCTTGCTTGTGCACTGACACGTATGACAAGTTTTAATAAACTGAGCTACATCCCGCTTTAAACGTGGCCAGAAAAAATAACGTAGTATGCGATCATAAGTTTTACGAACACCCATATGACCTGCCACATCACCATGTGAAGTTTGCAACACTTTATTTCGCAAAGTAGTAGGCACAACCATTTGAAAAACTGGTTCTCCTAAACCCTGATCACAGTGTGGAACCCATTTCCTGATCAAAAGCCCATCAAGAAGAAAATAACACTGAGCACTATTTCTCACCACTGAATCAGGAACAACTTTATCAAACAGATCGGCCAAGGTAGTATCGGCCTTTTGCTCAGCCATCAATGAATCTCTAGAACTAGTCAACTGTTCTGTCTGGAGTTTAACTGGCAACTCAAGACTTTCTGGACTACTCTCAAACTCCTTACGAGAGGCAGCGCGGGTCACAGCACAAACTGGAAATACCTCAGGAGACACACAACTGCAATCTGGAGATACCTTTGCAGGGGGCACTGAAGGTTGCTTCTTAAAGATGTTTATTTTGCCATCTGCCCACACCTTACTACCTGCCAAATCATTCCCCAAAATCATGTGGACTCCCTCTACTGGCAACTGGGGTCTAACCCCAACAGCTACAACACCCTCTACCAGACCACATCTTAGGGTAACTTCATGCAAAGGAGAAGAGAATGGAACTAAACCCATGCCACGTATCATTACACAACTGCCAGTATCAGACTCCTTAGAGAACGGCAAAACGGATTCCAGAATAAAAGAATCTAAAGCTCCAGTGTCTCTTAAGATCTTAATTGGAACATTTTGGTTGCCATCTACCAGGGACACTACACCATCTGAAATAAAGGCTGAAAAATCACAGTGGGAAGACTGAGAACCACACTCAACTAGTGGCTGAAAAAACTCACCCTGGTGGTCAGAGGCTGTAACAGGAGCTGCCATCACAGCAGGTTTAACTTGACCTGACTTTTTTGATCTAAGTAGAGGACAATCTTTCTTCCAATTGTCCTTCAACTAAACAGTAGCGACAGGTATTAGCATTAACCGGTGCTTTAGGTCCACCAAAACCAAACTTCTGCTGAGGCTTTGAAAAGAAGCTCCAGAAAAAGGTGACCTACTATTCCTAGGAGTAAAGTTATTTTTATGGTGCATGTCACTGTTTGACTCAAAATGACTTTTATGTGTTAACCTGTACTCATCTGCAAGGACTGCTGCATCACTTGGAGACTTAACTTTACGTTCATTAATGTATGTAGCAACCTGGTCAGACACAGAATTTTTGAACTGTTCCAACACAATCAAGTTAGACAGACCCTCAAAAGTACTAACTTCAGAAGCTGTACACCAGCGATTAAATGCAGAAGTCAAATCACGAACAAACTCAGAATAGGTTTGTGAATCTAGCTTTTTCCTGTAACGAAAACGTTGACGATATGCCTCTGGCACAAGCTCGTAGACTTTCAGAACTGCTGATTTAACTTTAGCATAAACTTTACTGTCAGCTACACTCAGTGCTGAAAAAGCCTCACGTGCCTTGCCTGTAAGTACACATTGCAACAACATAGTCATGTCCAAATCTGACCAAGCTCTAGCTTCCGCAATACGCTCAAATAAAGTAAAGTATGTATCTGGATCTGACTCCTCAAATTTAGGCAACAAACGAAGATTCTGTGAAACATCAAACTGTGGTACTCCTTCTGGTCTAGTAACATTTCGCAACCGCGCTATCTCCAACTGCATTTGCAACAGCTCCCTCTGCTGCTCAAAAGTTAATGAAGGGCTAGACTGAAAACTTGCACTCTCACTACTCGCAGACTGACCCCAAAGAACACCTACTTCCCTAAGACCCTGCTTTAATCTAGCTTTAACAGTCTCTTTAAGTTTTCTGTCAACAATCTCAATCTGATAATGTTCAGCAATTTCAATTAACTGCTCCTTAGTACACAACTCTAAGGCTACCTCTGAAGGAGCTTGAACAAAACCACTCAAAATGGAAGACATTTTCCTCAACCAATACAACTACAACAAATGCTCAAAAAAAAACAAACAACTCACCTGCTGCAGTCTGGGTTTAAGGACAGGAGCCACACCCCACTATCCTCCAAAATCAACTAACTAACTGGCCCCTAGTCTTCGTGCAGTCACATGTGGTGGGGTTTTATGCACTCAAAACCAGTGGAATAGAAAAGACAACCAGAAACTGGCGGCCTCCCCATATCCACGGAGGTGCTCCCGAGCCGATGTAGGGGAAAAGGGAAAGGGAAGCTCTACCCACGTTCACTGCCACCTAAAACAAAAACACCACGAGCCTCCTATTGACACTCGCTGATAAGCCTCAACAGGAGAGGACTCCCACCTAAACAAAAACCCAGAAAAGGCCCTGAGTGAATTGCTAACCAAATTTAGCTACAAAGCTAACTGAACAAAAGGAACACATGGCTCTCAATGCTCTCTCCAACAATATTGGCCTAACCAAAGCATCCCCTCAAACAAAAAGTTTAGCAATCTGAACTAAACTAACAAAACTACTAATCCAAGTTAACTACAAAACAATAATCAAATAAGCCAAACTACAAAATAAACAAATATATCAATGATAAGACAAATTAGACAAAACTTTAACCAACTACATCAAAATGTTAAAGTAAACTAAAATACTAAAGTAAGATTCTTAGTACAATTAACTTTAACTTAAGGACGAGCCCCCACTTGTCACAGACCGGCTCATAGCCTGTGACAAAAATGAGGGGACACGAACAACAGGTATAGGCCAATCAAAAGGTTATTTATTGTAAACCAAAAACTATTAACTTTAAACCAAGAAAAAGGAATGAGGTGTGAAAATGTCATAATGTAAGGTGTATGTAAAGTGCAGGGATGCGTGAGTATGTGTGTGTGAACATGACTGGGTGGAAACTAAGTAAAACTGCAAAGGAACAAACAAAACAGGATCATACCTGGAGGAGCAGAGAGAGAGAAGAGTGGTTAGTGGAGCAGTTTAAATACCCTGAGCCCAGGTGGCTCCAATCACTAACGACCTTCCTCTGCCTGCAGGAGGAACCGCCCCCTGCAATGCAGAGGAGAGGCCGTGACACATGTTCAGGGAACTTTCTATACATTTTTTGCCATTTGATGTCTGCCAACTTAAGTCCATCCTTGCTGTTCAGTGCACTTTTAGATGGCCTAGTCTGCTCGTGTGAGAACAGAAGGCATGGGATACAGAATAGAGCATTTGCACTGTCACTGAGAATCAGCCAGTCCCTCCTAATCTTCTCCCGGCCATTGGCCGACTTAACGTATTGAAGATAGCTAGGGAATGCTTTGCCGTCCTTGTCTTTGGGTGCCACTTTGGTCAGGTCTCCACTTTGACTAGCCAGTCTGCAAACTAGAGTATCTCTCTGCTGAGCAGTTAGCTTCTCTGGCCACAGTCCTGGGTCCTCTGACAACTCCTCTTCATTTCCCTCACTTTGCCCTTCCTTTTCTCTCTCGCCAGCCTCCTCACTACTCTCAAATACATCTACAAGCATGAAATATACATTATTTATGTTAGCCTCAACCTGCATTGTAGTCTCACATGTAATAATTCATCCAACTTGATAATAGTACTATAATAGTAGTATAATCAGTGCTTAATTTGTAAAGTGGGAGGTCCCGGAGCGCAGAGGGGGGGTGGATCCGGCGACTCAAAACGGGGGTTGGAGGAAACGGAACAAAAAAAAAAAAAAATTACACTGGCTACGTTGCTTCTCTGCAGGGACAGCATGTGCTGCTAGATCATTGACGGGGAGCTGCGCAAAACTTGGTCACTAAATATTTAATATTCAGTTAAAGATCACAATTCAAGTTTTAATTTTATTAAATTGAACAAGCGCAGCATTCAGCATTCAATCAAATAGGCCTGCCGCCTATTCTAAAAGATGTAGGCTATTAATTATAATGTTATTTCAACACAATATCTCGTTATTTCGAAATATGTGTGCGTGCATCTGTAAATCCGGTGACACGTGTATTGATTTTTATTAATAAACAAGTGTTTTCTCTAAAAGTGTCGACTCGGCTGCAAAGATGGAAGTTGACGATCGCCATCTCCGTGTGAACGCGCTTATAGAGAATGCACATAAATAAGCCTAATAATGGATTATCAGAGAGTAGGCTAGCCTTTTTCTTTTTTCGTTTTGAATTATTTCGTTTAAAGACATTTCAAGCTTTGTGTATTTTATGTATTTGTCATGTCTGTGTGAGGCATACACTGAGTTTCGTTAAGTTAGGATGTGCTCTAGTTTACGTGCAATAGGCTACAAGTGAGCGCGCGGGCGCCTCCGTTATATTTGTTTCGTCGGCCTATTCATTAAATACAGGCAATTGGTTGATGAAAAATTGATTAAAATTAAGATACAATTTATACAAAACGAAATTCACTTTAAAGAAAGGCTTTCTATAACAACTTCAACGGTCAAAATCATGTCTGACCCGCTCCATGTCTCACATTGCGCATCTTACTCGGTCGTGCTGTTCACTTTTCATAAATCAACATAAATGAAAAAAAAAAAAAAAAAAATTATAATATTTTAACAAATATGAAACGCGCTTTTTTTAATGGCTACACAGTATAGTATGCCTACATAGCCTACTCTCTATTTGTACAAATTTCTGCACATTAATTTAATTCTGAATTTGCACACACAAGTTGAAAGGCATTTGTTGAAAAAGAAAAAGTTCACGGATAATTGTGCGTGCATTTATTAGCCTAATCATTATGATACTAAAATCCTAACAAATAGCTATGTACAAAAAAACAGATGAGCGCAATATGAACGGTTAAGCATTATCCTCCCATAGAAAACCATTAGGCTATAAGAACGCTTAATGTGGCTTAATGCAGATTAGAATGTCCCCTTATTATGTCGAAATAACGAGATATCGATACTAGGCTAGTGTGTCCACCGTGGTCTCCTTTTGATCAGCGGAAACTATTTTTGCTTGTTTGGGATCTGACTGTCCAGCGTATTTGAAAAAGTTAAGCAACTTTTCCTGTCTTTTTGACATTTTTCCCCTGAGTGAAACGTTTGAGGCTAACAGCAATCTCAACTCGTACAACAAGCGCGCAAGTCATGTGTCACAAACATTGAACACTACACAAACTTTAGTGACACAGGAGGTGCCGGATCCAATAAAAAAGGTTCCGGATCCAATGTCGGAGGTGCCGGAACATGTTCCGGCGTGTTCCGGCTCAAATTAAGCCCTGAGTATAATAATATTAGTAGTATGATAATAGTAGACTGCTGCTCATTTCAGTTGAAACTGCTGCAGCACATGATTGCTGGTAATAACTTAAAGTTGCCTCTATGAGCTCACCTTCTCTCACATCATCAGACCCTGCCTTGTCTCCTGCATCAAGTGTAGAACTATCTACATCAACAAGCACAAAAAAATAGGTATTAGCCTCTTAAGGTACAAAAAAACCAACCTACTTGTTAAAGCAAGCTCACTTTGTATTCCAAGACCCATTTCAGTGCAAGATAAAGCGCTAAAAACAATTAAACATGTGATCAAGCATTGTGTATTATGTTGACAGTTTGGACTAAGCTTTAGGCTGTCAACCAAGTGTCCAAGTACCCACAATAGGGCGCTTAACAGAGCTTGAAATCTACCATTACGAACAAGTACAAAGATAACATAACTATTAATTGGTAGGGTTCCAAAGGGTAGGAACATTTCCGGTAAACTTCCAGTAAATTTCCAGAAACTTTCCATGGGAAGTTAAGCTGGGGAATTTTGGAAATATTCAGATTTGAAAACTTTCCACAAAAATTATGGGAAGTAAAGGAAATTAATAGAAATTAACTGTAATTTGGTGATAATTTCAACAAACTATCATATGCAAACATAAATATAAAAAAATATATTTTTTAAATAGTAAAACAATGTAAACAACATGATCTTTTATCAGATTTATTTTAGAGTAGAACTTTAAAACTTTAACTCTTGTACTGAACCATTAATTCTTCCACGGAATAACAAAAACATGAATGTTGAGTAACATATTACTCATCATTACACTTTATGTAGTTTGCAAGCTCAAGTGTGTCCTCACTCTCAGTACTCCAGGGTTGAAGAAATCATCAGTGCATGTGATGGAGGAATGCACAGTGCATGTAGGGGGCGTGGCCTCAGTAGCCCTGCAGTGTGCATGTGATTTAATCGCAGAGATATTTAAGTGTGCTGCATTAAATCTGCTTGTTTTAGCCAAGATTATGCTACAATATATTTTCCTCAACTATATTTAAGTTCCCTGTTAAAGGAATAACCTTTCAGTTTTGTAAATTCCCATTAATTCCCTTATATTCCTGTTAACTCCTATAGAAATTTTCCAACTTTGAAAATTCCCAGAATTTTGGAACCCTGTTCATTGGCTTTGATAACATCATGGATTTATTGAGTATTGACTATAGCTTTTAAGCACAGCACTGTGCTGCAATGCTAGGGCTTTTCACCCCCATACGGAAATGTAATATATGACATATATGTCCCTATATCGCTAGTGACGCCGTCATATATGCTAAATATAAGACAATATATTGCTATCACATATATCTCTACATATATGTTGATATAGGTTTTTAACATATACAAATTTGCCATATTAAATTAGTATATTGACATATATTAATATGATGTATGCGTATATATTATTTATATAATACTGTATGTTTTGACCATATATGTCACCGATTATGTTTAATTTAAATATGCCAAACTATTTACTATTTAATTTACAATTTCTATCTAATTTTCGAATCTTTAATAAATAAAATGTATTTATTATTATTTTACTTCTTCTTGACCAGCTCATAAAAACAAAACAAATACACAAATTCTATTTGAAAACTGATAATTATATACGTGACATGTATATTAAAAAA
Organism: Phoxinus dragarum; assembly: GCA_033366665.1. Classification (NCBI taxonomy): domain Eukaryota; kingdom Metazoa; phylum Chordata; class Actinopteri; order Cypriniformes; family Leuciscidae; genus Phoxinus; species Phoxinus dragarum. Next base: position 8,110 of record JARPMJ010003584.1, read on the forward strand.
CACTATTATTCATACATAAAATATATGGGCTGGTTTTATGTCAATTGTTCCATTTTCTAATAGGTTTTACATATGTGGATACATTTAATATATGTATATTTCATATGTGTACATGTTACATTTCCGTATGGGCCAAACAAAAATGATAATTTGCTTTATTGCTCAAATCAATATTACCTGTGTGCACTTGAGAACATATTGGTAGGCACATCTACATGTGCAGAAATATAGGCAGATCATTTATTAAGGAGTTTGAGAATATATCACACATTATAAGCAATAGTAGGGCTAGTAACTTTACACTGTGCTGCCACTATTTCCACCACTCCAATAGCACTAGGCAATAGCACACACATTGAATCAAAAGGCTTACTTATTTAAGGTAAACAACTCACAATTAGGAAGCAAGGGGGAGCTCGCCCTTTGAGCAATGATCTCACCTTGTCTCTCCTCATTTCTGCTCTCAGTCTCATCTCCAGAACAGCAACCAGGACTGGCCAGTGCTGCTACTACTGGTGTGTCAGAAGAACCATTGGTTGTTTCTGAAACTGGTTAATGTTGGCAACCTGACGTTAGCTGGCCTGGCCCATAATTTACTTACAGTAACAAGCAGCCTGGTTGACAAACTAAGCTAAAGATTTAACAATAGCATGATACATAATTAGCAGCAGCTGTCTGGAGTTGACTACGTTAACTTTAATTGGATGTAGGTGCATAACAAGCAAACTCTGTTCACCTTTTATAAAGAAAGCAGTCATCAGCTGCTTCCCCTCATTCTGCCTCCTTTCTTTTTCCTTCCTCTCTTTCTTTTTTTGAAAGCCCGATTTGGGCTTTTTGCGCAGCATGATCAGGCTCCCAGGCTCTAGACTCACTGTGTTACTTGTTTGCCGCCGGCTATGGCCGGACTAAACCATTTGGAAGGGGTGGGGGGGTCCAGAGTGTCTGGCACTGAGTTCATTCTCTCAGTTGGTGTTATCAATATATTTTTAAATGAATAATGACATCAATTGTAGGGCCCAATTAATTCGAATTAGGTTAAAAAAAAAAAAAAAGGTCCACTTTTCCCCCCACTACCACGCCCCTGCATGTTAGAACAGCGCATCAACAGCGAATTACATGTTTTACATGAATTACCGGCAAGGCTTTAAAGCACATGCAAATAATGAACTTTTGAGAACTGCAGTGTCCTGTTCCTCTGCGTAAACATTTAATGTGAGTATTTGTCGCGTTGTACACTGGGCTGTTGAGACGCAGACTGCTGCAAAAGCACGCAGCAGCTTGTAGCAAGGACCATAGCGCAACTTTGAACTATATCGATGCGATATGGTCTAATTCCATATCCCATATATATCAATATATTTTTTATATCGACATATCGCCCAGTCCTACCACGCTGTTCCCTTGGAGGGCAGGGGCAATAACAAAAGAAACAAAAGCTGGCTTATCCAGTATGGAAATACACACAGACAATGACACGCCCCTACTGCGAGCTAGAATCTCACAAAACAAGCCGATTTCAACCAAAAAATGTACACTTTTAAATATACCAATATTGATATCTAAAACATGGAGAGGCTTCTTCGTGATCTCAACTAACAGATTCTGCAAAAAAGCGGAAATCACCCATTTTGAAAAAACCCCCGCTTCTTTCTCATTTTGCTCAAGTTGTGCTGCCGACTTGTGTCCCTACTTTCCGTGACGGGTCACATATTACTACAGAATTGGTTCAGAGTTGGAAACATCTTGAAAAATATTGTATTTTTCCACAAACTGTGTATGCTTGCAAATTGTATAATATCCAAGGTAAACATTTCTAGTAATTGTGCAGTTAATTCTCATTCGTATATTCAGAAAGTTTTGGATGTAGGCTATCCTCTCCCCAAATTTGTCACTAATAAAACACAAAAATAATTTAAAGAGAAGGCTTATATTGATCTTTTAAGATTTTGTTTGCACCTTGTAAATTAGGTTTTGATGTGGCAGTAAAAACTTTATAATCTATCCAAAACAAAAATGTTGTCTTTCATATTCCGTCTGTAACATATCGTCTTTTATAATATATATTAGGGCATAAATGTTAATTTGAAGTTTAATATGTTGCTTATACAAAGACATTTTATTTCAACGTATTCAGTCGATTTTTACTCATCTCAGTAGGCAATATAGATAGTTTGCTAAAAGCGATATTCATTCACACACAGACACGCGCGAGCTGTAGTAAACAAACGCATGCACATGTGCCGTTCATTCATCAAACACAGAAACGCGATTCAAATTTAAACAGTCTTTTGCGGTTTACAGACACCATTTCATATCGCGATTAGAACAAAGCACTTACTGATCATCTGCAGCTGGATCCGGTGTTAGGCTACTCCAGCACGTTTGAGGTAAAATTTCCAGGATTATCATGATATTATTATTCCTCACAGCGAGTGTGTTGTCCAGCTGTTGTGGGCGTTGACTGGTTTGCATGTGTTGCTCCAGATAATCTGTGTTTGAATAGCGCGCGCTCTCGATGGGCGTGTCACATTAGCAGAGTAATGAGCTGGCAGAACGATAATGAGAACGGCTGATCTCTCGCTCTTTATATATAGATTACATAAACAGATAATATTTGTTTTAGTTTTGAATTAGATAATTTAAAACTACACACTTGAATGATTATAGAGATATATAGCTCATGTCTGAGTGAATAGTATTCGCTGAGTTTTGTTTAAAGGATAATTCCGGTATTTAACACCTTGAGTCTATATTGTAGTTTGTTTTGGATGAACAAGAGTGGTGGACAACATTTTTTTGACAATGGTTCCTCTCTCGAGTTTTTGACTATAAAAGAATTGGCCATGGACCAGTGATGCGCGGGTTGATCCAAAATGAGCGGGTGCCTGCGGTCACCCGCGGTTACGAGTCATCAAAAAATATTTTTAATGATATTCGGGTCGCGGTCGGTCGGTTAGTTTGAAATAAAGATGCCAATTAAACCTTTGTAATTTATATAGGCTAGTAGGCTACTAGACACAATGTTCTATGAAATACATAGGTGTACACTTTATTGGCTGAATAACTGCGCGAGGATGACGCACGAGCTCATCAGAGATGACAGTGGGACATCCTTATTTACCTGAATGTTGAGCGCGTTATTAACTTTTGAATAAAAGCTGACGCGGGACAAAATGCCCGATTTCCCAACACGTTGAACTGAGCAATGCCATTGTGCCATTTTAATAGGCTACTTTTAAACGTATATAGCTCAGTAATGTCAGTTTTATGTATTTGCTGAGAGGGGGCGGGGTTTTGTTGGGAAAATCGGGGGAGAAACGCGCACTTCGATTAGACTGGATAAACACATGCAGCATCTTAATTGTTAAGAAAATGAAACGAATTAAATGAATAAATCAAGCCTTTATTACAAAACACTAGGCGATATCATACAGCATTCAGAAAAATGTGCACCCCTAGTTCCTCCGTCTATGGCCCATGACGCGATGAGCATTTACTAGCTACTTTAAATAACGCGGGTCAGGAAGCGGGTCGGGTACAATATTTTCTTTCTTTTTTTTTGCGGTCCGAGTTGCGGGCGGGTTATTGAAAACGTCGGTCGGGTGCGGGTTGTTTATACATTGACCCGCGCATCACTGCCATGGACCCATTTAACATTGGAGTCAATGGGCATGTCCGAAAATGTCATTAAAACTGCCAATAATGTTCGTTTACAAAACTGTTAAACTCACCGAGTGGTTAGTGATGTTCGTTGATGTTCCAGAAACAAAAAGTGTTGCGAAATACAGTTTCTGTCGTGTTTTATTCGTCATTTTGTAAAATCCCATTGAATTCTGTTGAAGGACTGAGTGCTCGTTAATATAAATGCGCTAACGGAAACGGAAAGGGGGCTGTTTACATTTGGTCGATGTCGTCTTTTTGCTCGCTTCCGTTTCTCATAAGGCGAGCGAGCAGAGCAACTGTGCTCCGGGAGAGTAAGCGAAATAAACTAACAAAACCTTGAAAATATTGAAAGACGTGACCACTGACCAGTGCAATATGAAGTTGAACTCGTCTGTGACCGTGAGTGTCCCGCGAGACATAAACATCGGTTATCGCCATCAAGTGGTCGGGAGTGTGCTAACGCTTCAGATTCAAATATTGAGCGGAAGTTACACGGTTGTGAAGTGTCTGAAAAAATAGTTCCACTATAGCAAAATAAACGGATTGGAATCATATATTGCGACGATATATTGTTTATAATCATCAACGAACACCACTAACCACTCGGTGAGTTTAACAGTTTTGTAAACGAACATTATTTATTTTTCAAATGTGGAATGGGTAAAAGATGATTTTACCAAGCGGGTGTGAAAAATAAAAACATATTTAAGTAGGCCACAAGAAAGTTTGCCGAAGAATGTTAAGTTGTTTTTTAACATTAGCTAGCTACTTATTCCATGCTGGGATTGTTGTCATGGTACCAAAATGTCAGTATTCGGTACCAATACCTGTGAAAATCCACGGTTCTCTGTACCAATTTCGGTACCAAAGCTTAATTTAGATTAAATTTGCATTAAAGTGTATATTCATTTGCTAGATAACATTAGATAAAATGACCTAACAATAAACAATAGTTATATACTGAAGCAATTATTCTCCTTGGGTAATTTAAAAATAGCCTACTAATACATTTTTTAAATCAAAAGTTTTATCTGTTCATGAACAATCAAGTGTTTGTATTAAATAACATTCACAAACATACATTAATGTTGTAAAAATATATTGTTCACTCAATGTGTTGATGTTAGATAAGGCAGTAATGTTGTAGTGTTTCATTTAAAATGACATTTTCGGACATGCCCATTGACTCCAATGTTAAATGGGTCCATGGCCAATTCTATTATAGTCAAAAACTCGAGAGAGGAACCATTGTCAAAAAAATGTTGTCCACCACTCTTGTTCATCCAAAACAAACTACAATATAGACTCAAGGTGTTAAATACCGGAATTATCCTTTAAGTTTACAGACGTGCACTAGAAAAAAAGTTCACGGAGACGGAGAGGCAGAAAGCACACCCTGTTTACTTTCGATTTTAAGTGAACCCATAAATAAGAAGACATTTAACAGTTTATTTTTTCATATTTCTTAAGCCTGTATGACAAACAATGACGGGAGTATTTTAAGTCAGGGTTCCCGCGGGGTCTTAAAAAGCCTAAAATGCATTGAATTTGTTAATTTGGAAATAATACCTTAAAAAGTCTTGAATTTTGATCAGATAACAAAAATCATGCGGCCCAGATCTGGCCCAGATCCTTCATAAGTTCTGGGCCAGATCTGTAAAACGGACCTGGGCCGGTGTCCTTTAGCACAACGGGCCAATGCCGGTGCGGATCCGGTTTTCACATCTGGGCTGGCACTGGCCCAGCTCCAGAACGGATGAGAATTATTGTATAGTCATTTGGCCCAAAGGTGGGCCAGATACTGGATCCGAGTCTCCAAGATACTCTGGGCCACATCTGGACTGGCACTGGGCCAGATCCATTTATTAGTTCTGGCCCGGATTCACACCACCTCTGGTCTCATAATACCACAAAACAAACCATATACAAAAATACGTATTTTTTTCAGTTAAAGGGATAGTTTAATTTTTTTTAGATGTTGTGCATGATTCAGCTTGTGCTATGGTCCTAGTAATAGATATCAGTGAAGGTATACCATTTCTGTCTGAGAAGCCAACGGGTTACTGGGATAGTTTCAACCACAGAACTTATGGCAGGCACTAATGCACTGTTACAATTATAGGAAGGAAGTCTGCTACTAACAGTTACTTTCATTCTCAATTAATCTGTTGATTTTTGTTTCTATTAACTGACTGGTCTATATAATGCATAACAAATATTATGACTTGTATTTACCAAGGTACACTAAAGCTGATGATACACGAAGCAACTTTTAGAGCAATCGTACTGGGCAAAGTTGCCGTCAATGGTAATGAGTAAATATTACTACCGTAATCCCCTTCTCCCACCATCTTAAGACTTCTTGTTTTCATAGAACAGATGAGTGACACATTTTCAATTTTATTTAAAATGTCTGAGATAAAAAGACAGGACAGAAACGTAAAACAAAGTAGATAATTGCCAAACTAACAATCAATCTAATAAACACATTTTACAGCTCATTTCTTTCTTTAACAACTGTAGGAATAAGAAACTTCTTGTAGGAACAACTACAGGACAACTGTAGGAATAAGAAACTTCTTGTAGGAACAACTACAGGACAACTGTAGGAATAAGAAACTTCTTTACTACCACATACCTATGATACCGGTGTTATTTTAAAAAATTAAAGCAGAAAAAAAGCTAAAGCCAGCAGAGAAACGAGATTCTACGGCCTAAACACACACAAGATGTAACGTTTTAATTAGCAATAAGTTTGTCTTAATAGATAATACCTGCCAGCCATTTAAATTTTAACCATTTTCCATGACCATGGTATAAATAACAAAGGTTTTATAGCCAAAAAACAATATCCAACTCTAGTCATATGAAACCCAGAAAAAACTGCAAAATGATCATACGTGTTCTTTGGTGGCTTTACAGGAAACATTGATGAGGCAAGTGAAGTGGGAATGCCACAAGCCCACAGAAAGGCAAGGGGAATTTTGAGGTTGCTGTTGCAGAAGTGAAATCTTCTCTTCTGGCTGGTGCGCAGTGGAAGAGAAAATGAAGTGCTTTAAGCACTTTTTCCACAATCCACAATTCAAAACCACCCTTAAATGCATTAAGGGTGTGTAAACCACAGCTTCCGACAATTTGAATTTGTGTCCCAGCAAATTGCTCGGCATGCTCTTTTTGCAGGAGATTCACAAATTTCCAGTTGACATACGGTCCATCCATTGACAAGGAGAGCATATTCCTGAGATTTAGTTCCTTTGTACATTCCTAAAAATATGAAAAACACAAACATTATAAAAACACTCACTCTCACACTCACACTCATAAAAACTTATTCCTAAAGCAATGATACCAAGAGAATTGTATTAAGATAGCCTATTTCTGTCAAATATTGAAATAAAGTAAGTTTACCATAAGATAAGGTGTGCAAACATAAACATACATAAAAATTGCCTTATGCCACACACACACACACACACACACACACACCACCACCACCGACAGCCCCCTCACAGCACACACAATATTTCTATGTAGGTGACAATAAAAACTCATTGAATTTGTGAGTTTGCTTATTAATTAGAACAGGGGAACATTTAAAAAAGCTTTAAAGGGGTCATGACATGAGAAACCAAATTTGCCTTGATCTTTTAGTATATAAGAGGTATTTGTACCATTAAAACGTCCTGCAAGTTTCATAGCTTAAGACGTCCTCCCCATTATAAACAAATCATTTATTTAATCAAGCTCTAAATACAGCTCGTTCTGGATCCATGGTAAGAAGTGACGTCACGGTACGAAGTGACGTACCAGCGTTTGCATATGACCGCCTCCAGCGCAAGACAACTACGCTTTAAGCGCAAGACAACTACACTCATTTCGTATCGTTGTCGCGCCCGCGCGCTGTGCGCCTCACAAGTGTTCAGTCGACGGACAGCGAGTGGGTCTGTGTACAGGGAGATTACGATGCCGCAGATGTGCTGTTCCTGGCTGTGGACAAACTACATCTGTGAATACGCTGCGAAAGATCCAGTCGTCAGGGGAAAATGGATGCACTTTATTTTTTGCGGACGTCCCAGTCACGGCAGTGTTAATTTAAGCGTTTGTTCTATACATTTGAAGGATGACTGTTTTGAGAACAAATCCCAAAATGATGCTGGCTTTGCCAGAAAACTGTTGCTCAAAGATAAGTCCGTGCCGACTATTCTGGGCTCAACAACGACGACACAAACTGTAAGTAATGTGTTTAAAACTTTAAACTACTTTTTAAATACGCTGAATCCGCACAGGTTCTGGCTGGGGGCGTTAATAATTGATGCATAGGCACTGACGTTAGCCAATCATAGCAGTGGGCGTTAACACTGAACTCTTAAAGGGGAAACACCCCCAAAACAGACTGTGTGAATCAGAGGATGAGGAACAGGGTGGGAAAAGGTCATAAATCACTACATTTTAAAAGTTTTTTTGTAAAAAAAACCTATAGTAATACTATATTTGCACCTAAGGGAACATAATAATAAAATAAAAAAAAACATGTCATGACCCCTTTAAGAATATACTATTCAATTAAAAACCAGCTGACTTATGTAACGGTACTTGGTATTACCTGAACATTAGCTCAAATGATCTATAGGGAATTTTAATAACTAATCATGAATATGATTAATATATTGCATATTACAGTTACATTAAATTATAGAAAATTGAAAAAAGATAGATTATATGAATATATGAATAATCAATCACAACGAATTATAATTCCTCATTCATATATCAATAATCTTATTTCAGATCGATTATGAGATAATCCTTAAGGGAAATTAATGTAATTATCAAATAGGTGTTTGTCCAGCAAACGACCATAAGATTAACCTATCAATTTCTCAATAAAGTTATTCTTTCTTACAAACTCCAAGAAATATTAACTCTCCGGCCGTGAACCTTAATTTTCCTGTGTTTATAAGATTAAAACTACTCAACGTAGTAAATAATAAGAGCTGGTAGCTCTTGGATCTATATCTCATTGACTTTGTACTTACGAGCATTTAAACAGAAACAGTCATGGGTATAATAATTTTAATAAATGAAAAACTACAGAATATACGGACTACACAATATACACTGATTATATGTCTATGTACATAACTTACAGTTAAACAATACAAGACAAAATGGATAACAGATGAGAGATGGAGAGAGAGAGAGGATGAGAGCGATTTAACCCTCTGGGGACCAAAAACGCGCCGGCGCATTTTCCTCGGGTTTTTTTTACATAGCAGCAAAATAGACTTACAGGGTTCCTACAGGTTTCTTCAAGTTAAATTCAAGTCTTTTTAAGACCATTTATGTAAAAATGTAATACCTATTTCACGTCCCTACCAGAGAAGAAAACAAAATCCTTGAACTTGTGTTCATTTATTTTTCAAATGTGGAATGGGTAAAAGATGATTTTACCAAGCGGGTGTGAAAAATAAAAACATATTTAAGTAGGCCACAAGAAAGTTTGCCGAAGAATGTTAAGTTGTTTTTTAACATTAGCTAGCTACTTATTCCATGCTGGGATTGTTGTCATGGTACCAAAATGTCAGTATTCGGTACCAATACCTGTGAAAATCCACGGTTCTCTGTACCAATTTCGGTACCAAAGCTTAATTTAGATTAAATTTGCATTAAAGTGTATATTCATTTGCTAGATAACATTAGATAAAATGACCTAACAATAAACAATAGTTATATACTGAAGCAATTATTCTCCTTGGGGTAATTTAAAAATAGCCTACTAATACATTTTTTAAATCAAAAGTTTTATCTGTTCATGAACAATCAAGTGTTTGTATTAAATAACATTCACAAACATACATTAATGTTGTAAAAATATATTGTTCACTCAATGTGTTGATGTTAGATAAGGCAGTAATGTTGTAGTGTTTCATTTAAAATGACATTTTCGGACATGCCCATTGACTCCAATGTTAAATGGGTCCATGGCCAAATACCGGAATTATCCTTTAACATGATTATTAGTTTTTAATTCATGTTGCAAGTGAGTGAATACAGCACCCGTTTTGAATGGTGTGTAAAGTAATGGAAATGTGAGTGTTATTTCAGTGGTATTTTGTTTTGTTTTATTGGCTTTTTTGTTGTTGATTTACCAGAGCCTCATTGTGTGCTTCACTTCAGTAAGTGAGGTTTGGCATACAGTTTTTCTTCTGTGTGCTTTCAGGGTTTGATGAGTACCGGCGACACCTTGTGGAAAATGTAATGCACTGCGCTTTTTTTCAGATATCTGAACGCCTAGTGCTCAAGGCGTCCGTCCCCCACAAAACCCAACACCACACCCACCCACCACACTCACTCACTCACTCACTCTCAGTCACTCACTCACACACTCACTCTCACACTCCCTCTCACACTCCCTCACTCTCACACTCACTCACTCCCTCACTCACTCACTCACTCCCTCTCTCACTCACTCCCTCTCTCACTCACTCTCACACTCACTCACTCACTCACTCACTCCCTCACTCTCACACTCACTCCCTCACTCTCACACTCACTCACTCACTCACTCACTCACTCCCTCCCTCTCTCACTCACTCCCTCTCTCACTCACTCTCACACTCACTCACTCACTCACTCACTCACTCCTCACTCTCACACTCACTCACTCACTCACTCACTCACTCCCTCTCTCACTCACTCCCTCTCTCACTCACTCTCACACTCACTCACTCACTCACTCACTCACTCACTCACTCACTCCCTCTCTCACTCCCTCTCTCACTCACTCCCTCTCTCACTCCCTCTCTCACTCACTCTCACACTCACTCACTCACTCACTCTCACACTCACTCACTCTCACACTCCCTCTCACACTCACACTCACTCACTCACTCACTCTCACACTCCCTCTCACACTCCCTCTCTCACTCACTCTCACACTCCCTCTCACACTCCCTCTCTCACTCACTCCCTCTCTCACTCACTCTCACACTCACTCACTCACTCCCTCTCACACTCCCTCTCACACTCACTCACTCACACACTCACTCACACTCCCTCTCACACTCCCTCACTCTCACACTCACTCACTCACTCACTCTCACACTCCCTCTCACTCACTCACTCACTCCCTCTCACACTCCCTCACTCTCACACTCACTCCCTCTCACACTCCCTCTCACACTCACTCCCTCTCTCACTCACTCTCACTCACTCACTCACTCCCTCTCACACTCCCTCTCACACTCCCTCTCTCACTCACTCCCTCTCTCACTCACACTCCCTCTCTCACTCACTCCCTCTCTCACTCACTCTCACACTCACTCACTCACTCCCTCTCACACTCCCTCACTCACTCTCACACTCCCTCTCACACTCACTCACTCACACACTCCCTCTCACACTCCCTCACTCTCACACTCACTCACTCACTCACTCTCACACTCCCTCTCACTCACTCACTCACTCCCTCTCACACTCCCTCACTCTCACACTCACTCCCTCTCACACTCCCTCTCACACTCACTCCCTCTCTCACTCACTCTCACTCACTCACTCACTCCCTCTCTCACTCCCTCTCACACTCCCTCTCTCACTCACTCCCTCTCTCACTCACTCTCACTCACTCACTCACTCCCTCTCACACTCCCTCACTCTCACACTCACTCCCTCTCACACTCACTCTCACTCACTCACTCACTCACTCCTTCTCACACTCCCTCACTCTCACACTCACTCCCTCTCTCACTCACTCCCTCTCTCACTCACTCTCACTCACCTCACTCACTCCCTCTCACACTCACTCTCACTCACTCACTCACTCCCTCTCACACTCCCTCACTCTCACACTCACTCCCTCTCACACTCACTCCCTCTCTCACTCACTCTCACTCACTCACTCACTCCCTCTCACACTCCCTCACTCTCTCACTCACTCTCACTCACTCACTCACTCCCTCTCACACTCACTCACTCTCACACTCCCTCTCACACTCCCTCTCTCACTCACTCTCACACTCCCTCACTCACTCACTCTCACACTCCCTCTCACACTCACTCACTCACTCTCTCACACTCACTCTCACACTCACTCACTCTCACACTCACTCTCACTCCCTCTCACACTCACTCACTCACTCTCACACTCCCTCTCACACTCCCTCTCTCACTCCCTCTCACACTCCCTCTCACACTCACTCACTCTCACACTCCCTCTCACACTCCCTCTCTCACTCACTCACTCACTCACTCCCTCTCACACTCACTCACTCACTCTCACACTCCCTCTCACACTCACTCTCACTCTCACACTCCCTCTCTCACTCACTCTCACACTCACTCTCACACTCACTCACTCACTCACTCTCACACTCTCACACACACACACTCACTCACACACTCACTCACTCACTCTCACACTCACTCACTCACTCACTCACTCACTCTCACACTCTCACACACACACACTCACTCACTCACTCACTCACTCTCACACTCACACTCACTCACTCACTCACTCACTCCCTCTCTCACTCACTCTCACTCACTCACTCACTCCCTCTCACACTCCCTCACTCTCACACTCACTCCCTCTCACACTCCCTCTCACACTCACTCCCTCTCTCACTCACTCCCTCTCTCACTCACTCTCACTCACTCACTCACTCCCTCTCACACTCACTCACTCTCACACTCCCTCTCACACTCCCTCTCTCACTCACTCTCACACTCCCTCACTCACTCACTCTCACACTCCCTCTCACACTCACTCACTCACTCTCTCACACTCACTCTCACACTCACTCACTCTCACACTCACTCTCACTCCCTTCTCACACTCACTCACTCACTCTCACACTCCCTCTCACACTCCCTCTCTCACTCCCTCTCACACTCCCTCTCACACTCACTCACTCTCACACTCCCATCTCACACTCCCTCTCTCACACACTCACTCACTCACTCTCTCACACTCACTCACTCTCACACTCACTCTCACACTCCCTCTCACACTCCCTCTCTCACTCCCTCTCACACTCCCTCTCACACTCACTCACTCTCACACTCCCTCTCACACTCCCTCTCTCACTCACTCACTCACTCACATCCCTCTCACACTCACTCACTCACTCTCACACTCCCTCTCACACTCACTCTCACTCTCACACTCCCTCTCTCACTCACTCTCACACTCCCTCTCACACTCACTCACTCACTCTCACACTCTCACACACACACACTCACTCACACACTCACTCACTCACTCACTCTCACACTCACTCACTCACTCACTCACTCACTCTCACACTCTCACACACACACACACTCACTCACTCACTCACTCACTCTCACACTCTCACACTCACTCACTCACTCACTCACTCCCTCTCTCACTCACTCTCACTCACTCACTCACTCCCTCTCACACTCCCTCACTCTCACACTCACTCCCTCCTCACACTCCCTCACTCACTCACTCTCACACTCTCACACACACACACTCACTCACTCACACACTCTCACACTCACTCACTCTCACACTCCCTCTCACACTCCCCTCTCTCACTCACTCTCACACTCCCTCACTCACTCACTCTCACACTCCCTCTCACACTCACTCACTCACTCTCTCACACTCACTCTCACACTCACTCACTCTCACACTCACTCCCCTCTCACACTCACTCACTCACTCTCACACTCCCTCTCACACTCCCTCTCTCACTCCCTCTCACACTCCCCTCTCACACTCACTCACTCTCACACTCCCTCTCACACTCCCTCTCTCACTCACTCACTCACTCCCTCTCACACTCACTCACTCACTCTCACGACTCCCTCTCACACTCACTCTCACACTCCCTCTCTCACTCACTCTCACACTCACTCACTCACTCACTCTCACACACACACACTCACTCACACACTCACTCACTCACTCACTCTCACACTCACTCACTCACTCTCACACTCTCACACACACACACTCACTCACTCACTCACTCACTCACTCACTCACTCTCACACTCTCACACTCACTCACTCACTCACTCACTCACTCACTCTCACACTCACTCTCACACTCACTCACTCACTCACTCTCACACTCTCACACACACACACTCACTCACACACTCACTCACTCACTCACTCTCACACTCACTCACTCACTCACTCTCACACTCTCCACACACACACACTCACTCTCACACTCACTCACTCACTCACTCTCACACTCTCACACACACACACTCACTCACACACTCACACAAAGGGCCAATCCCAATTCTACCCCTTACCCCTTCACTTACCCCTTCCCCCTCTGTTTTGCTCGTGCACGTGGAGGGGTAGGGCTGTCTCGATTCTCTTTTGGTTGGAGGGGAAGGGCCAGATAGCCCTTCAAACGAAGATTTTTCGGGACCACACTTCAAACGAAGGGGTATGAGAAGTGTCCACTGCATACACCGGCTACAGACGCAAAATGGCTGCCCAAGCAACAAATTAGACCATAAATGTAAGAATTGTTGACTTTAATAAGTATTTTAACGACAAATAATGATTTGCTTTGTTACATTCAATCTTGTGTTCATATTTACGGTCAGTTCCTTCAAAGAAACGTTTGTAAAAAAATCTCTTCTCCCCCGAACAAAGCACACAAGCTATTGGTGTGTTCAAGTCATCTCGTAAAGATCGTATTTATGAGTTGAACGCACATGAACGCCACACAATGTCGTATTTCACACAGTTTCACACAGTAAATAAATAAATAGGTCAAAATAGGACAAACATAGGTCTGTACCTCCAACGTGTTAATACAACACCACAGAAAACAAGTCCTGTGCATCTTGGAAGTTTGTGATAAACATCGGCGCATCTCCTGTGACGTAGGCGACGACGTATAATGACGTGTAACGGTGTAGTAGTGGTGTCCCATTTCCTAGGGGAATATTTTCACCCCTACGCCTTGTTTCAAGGGTCAAGGGGAAGGGGAAGGCGAAGGGTTAGGGGTAGACGAAGGGGAAAGGGGTAGAATTGGGATTGGCCCAAACACTCACTCACTCACTCACACACACACACACACTCACCTCACTCACTCAGACACACACCTCACTCTCACACACACACACTCACACACACACACACTCACTCACTCACACACACACACACTCACTCACTCACTCACTCACTCACTCACTCACTCACTCACTCACTCACTCACTCACACACTCACCCACCACACTCACTCTCACTCACACACACTCACACACAAACACCCTGAGACAACGGAGTGACAAACGGAGGTACTTTTTTCACACTTTTAATATTTTCATTAGAAATAAATACAAACAGGAAAATAATACATAATTAACTATTTACACAATCTACAACAATGGGGAAACAAAAAGTTTCTTTCTTCCTCCCACAAAGAGATGCTCCATCTCTCCGGAAACCGCCTGCAAGAGATAAAAAAAGAGTTGTGAGCACAAACACGTACAAAAAAGAATGAGATCAAGAGCGCAATGTAGTTTGATGAATACATACTTTGATGAGCATTTTTGATGTGTCCAGGCAGGGTTTCCTTCAGTCCTTCACACTGAGAGACCAAGAGACAAGTGTCATATCATCTGAACATTGAAACAAATGCTAGAAAGTGAAGAATAAAATGAATTGAACTTGCTTTTTAACACTACCTGATGTGGTTCCACTGAAAGAAACTAATGTGGTGTTGCTCTATCAGTTCTTTAAGGCAGATGCTCGGCGCTTTGAGGTCCAAAAAGTTGCAGGTCCGGGTTCAGCCAATCTTAATCGTCCAGCCAGGCCTTCTCCGCGGAGCGGACTCTTGACACCATAGTCGAATTTCAGTTGAGTGTCGACCTCGATGTCTGTCATCGCCCTGAATATGATGACGTCCTTCTCCTGACCGTCGGCACATATGGCACAGTGGAATGGCTTGATGTTGGCGCTCTTTGAAGAATGGTTGATTCTTCGGCCCACCGTGTCTGCCTCCGGGTGACATTCGCAGGGGAAGCTCTGTGCGTCGATGCACATTTCCGTGTTCCCATTCTTGAAGAAGAACATGTACCCGGGTTCCCCATGAAGCTCCTCCATCATGGCCCTTCCCTCTGCCGCCGTAACTAGTTTCCCATGATAGTCGCACACAATGTCGCCTTTTGCAAAGGGCCATGTTGCAACCACCCCTATGACCAAGACAATATTAAGACTGTTAATTACTCAGTGATATTTGCTAAAAAAAAAAAAAAAGAACTTATTGAAAACTTTTAAAAATTTCATTAGACATTAAGGGAATTTTATGGAAATGAGGAAATTTTCTGCAGTCCATTCATTTTATAAATGTGTTGGCTGGCATCAAGGAATTTTTTTTCTTCTTGATGTCAAATCAAAAGGTGTTCTCACCTAGATCTTGCTCCGGACCAAAGTCTTTCAGTGCCAGGCCAGACCAGGACTGCTCAGACACACAACGGATGGCAACCGGGTCGGTTTCCACGTTGATCTTGGCCGCTGGTGTCCATAGCTCCAATACCTCCTCCATCTTTGGTATGTTTACCGTCCCGCCCTCCTTTTGGATTAGCCTTGTCACCTTGGCCACGGAAGGTTTCCTCAACACGAAATTCGCTGAAAGACAGAATTAAATATAGGTAACACTTTATTTTGATAGTCACTTTAGACATTATACTGACTATAAGTAACTTGGCAACTACAAGTCAACTTGTTCTCCTAACCTGAACCCTAACACCTACCATAACCTAACAGTCTACTGACAGTCTACTACAGTCTACTAATACTCTAATGAGAGTTAGTTGACATGTAGTTGAAAAGTTACTTATTGTTAGTAGAATGTCTAAAGTGGACTATCGAAATAAAGTGTAACCTAACTTTACTCCTTTAGTGAATGCAATAAATTTAGACAATGCCGTATTGATTGTTTCGGGGACTTACACAGCAGAAATCGAAGTCTTGGACTGCATTTATATAGTCGATCTGGACGGGGAACGCTCTAAGGAAGTCTTGCAGCGTATTGGAAGGGCGGTCACCTGACGTGCTGGTGCCAGCTACACTCTGCTGGGCTGGGGAAGTGTCATCTTCCAAAGGAGGGCTGTTAAAGAAGGGGAAAGGAACACGAGGTATGACAAAAATGATCACAACTTGCTAAATTTGATGTACAAACTACTTGTGGTGTGTTGTTTTTTGTCCATTATTTTATTTTTTTCCTTTAGATGAACAGACACACCTGGCCAAGGATTCCAGCAGCGTAGCCGCTTCCACCACACCCTGAGGCAGAAAGACGTGAGGCTGCATGTGTTGCCTTACGGCCTCCAGTTGCTGGGCTGTCAGCTTCTTGGCGGCCTTCCTTAAAACTGCCACCCCGCACGTCCTGGCTTCCGAAAGGGGACAGTTGGTACCTGCAAGGTGAAATGAAGGTAAAATGAAACGTTCATTGCATTTTGACTGTGAATAACTGTATCGTGGTCTTTATGTACGTACTCTTCGAGGTGACGTGTCATGTCTCGGGTGACGCTGTGGGTCCTCTCGCCGGAAGAAGAGATGAAGAAATTATTTATAGATTTTCCAGGGAAAATGTTCCCAGGCCGGACCTTGGCGAAGTACACCTGCAAAAACTGTGGGGTCCAAAGAGTTACTATATAGCATGTGTGGTGTTGTGGAAATTATCAATATTCAAAAACCTGGATGAAGGAGACAAAGTCGTTTCTCAAATGATTAAACAAAGTATTTTATTTCTTGCAAGAAGTAGGCGTTCAACATACAGACAGTGTCTAAGTATGAGAAGGCCCATGGCATTCTCACGCAGAGAGCATCTGACATGAGAAGGCCAAGGCTAGTCCCTTTCGCCAATGTTATATACCCTAACACATCCTGTGTAAAAAACCTTTTGTTACCTTAAACCCAGACTTCTTAGCTCATGGTCTCATGTGCTCATGATCTCATGTCCAACACTATTTCTATCAGACAGAACAACTTGTCATGTCAGCAAAAAGTGTCCTGCTTTTAGCTACAGATCTCAACTGCTGATCGAAACTGCGCACACACATATTGTCAGCCTTCACATGACTCAGAGAACATTTCGTTCCTGAAAGTTTGTCCTAACTTTATACTTTTCTAAAAGCTTGGTTTTATATCTTTAATAATGTGCTTTTTGCTTATATGATTATATTCCTTTATATGCTTATGAGTAAACAATACATCTTCAATGTTAATAAAAGTTGTACCCATCTAAAAGTAAAATAACTCATTAAAAAGTAAAATTTCCATAACAATGGTCAGAAAAAACTTTTATTTTTTTTATTTTTTCTAACCATACTAAAACTTACTGCTTCCTCTTCCTGTGCCAAGGCAATGCGCATTTTGCCAGTTTTGTTCCTCTTCACCCCTAAAACGGCACGTCCGCCGTGATGGACCCTGTCCAGCCACTCCGAGTCCTGGACAACATTGACACGTGAGCCATGTACCAACGCGTACCGTGCAAAACGATATATCACGTCGCAAGTACAAGCCAACTTACCGTCAAGGCTTCCACATCTTTTGGCCGCTGCATGTGCCGAAAGACCAGGATTGCCTCGCACCACTTACGGTACTTAGTCTTCTCTGTGTCAGAGAGCTCGACGTCCATCTCCAGGTCCCTTTTCATCTTCTCAAAGTCCGGCCTTGCCACTCTCAAGACCTGCTGGCATTCTTCCACATGGTCTGTGTTTGGATTAAAAACATGGCAAACAAGACGGGTCACTTTGTGATCATGTGAGGCAAGACGATTGCACGTGCATTGTTACAGATGGTAGTCAACCAGAATAAGACTTTTACCGCCGCGTATTTGCTGCCTTTGACCGCTAAGAGGCGCTACAATCGCAGACTTTGAAAAGTGTCCGTTTATTCTCTCTATTGCGTAATCTGCCGCCGCGCCGCAGCTCATTGAGAGTGATTGAAATGTGGTACTAGCAGATCAATTCAAGTGAAACATGTAGTTAAACGAATTCATAATCACAAGACTGAAATTAAATGTAATACATTTAATAAATAATGAAAACATTTCAACACAAAACATTGCAATAGAAAAATATTAGGCTACAATGAGCTCAATGAGGCTTTGCAAGAGCAACGTAATATTATCTGCGGTCCGACGATACCGCAGTGGTCAACGCAACAGAATGAGCCTCACGGAACTTCAAGCGATGCGAGATCGAATCTCACTAGCTTTGGCTGACAGCGTTAAATGTTTTACCATTTCTTGATGCTTAGATAGGTAACTGTTTATTAAAGTCAAGCGTTTTGTTTAATTATCAATGGCACATTACAACATAAATTTGCTACATTCCAGTAGAGCCGCTGCACAGACGACAAAACTGATGAAGGAAGATTATCAGCCGATCGCGTCAGAAAATGAAAATGACGAAGCTAGTCTTTAATCTGCTAAATTATTGTTTTGTGAATCATTCACTAAATTGAGATGACTGACATTGATACCCGCCATAGCAAAGGAAGAAATTTTTAAAAACAGATCCTGGACATTTCAAGGTTTAAATAAAGTGTCGGGGGCAGTTTATTTATTTAAAACAGGGTTGCATCGAGTTAGAGTTTATTAAGTAAGAAACAGAATCTTATTCTTGCGACATTTTAAATCTGTATTGCCAAAGAAATTGCAGCTAAATAAACAATTAAAACAGTAGCTAGTCTACAAAACGAAAATAGTTCAAAGCAACATAAATTAAGATCATGCGTTTTTCTTTGCTTCTCTCTCGCGATGGATCTCTTTTATTTTAGTTTATTTAGTCTCCCAGCACTGCGCACGCCGGGTCTCTCTCGAAATTAAACATTTCAGGGTTAACACACATCATACGGCTGATAATACTGTAGTATGTCGCTGTGTGTCATCCATACAAATCACGAAAAAAAAAAACTGTAACAAATGATTGAGCCTTGCTTCATAGAAACAGAATGCCTGGTTGAATTCACCGTACAATAAAACGAGGTGGATCGCGAATAAAAGCGCTCTGTATCTGCTGCTCACTTGCATTCGTTTAGTGGCAAGAACGCATTTCGTCGATAGTTCATGTTTAGATAATGCCAGATTGTTGACACACACACTGCTCAAACATGTTAAAATTCTACAAAACTAGTTGAAACAAATGGATTGAACACTTCAACTGAAAGTGTGTGTGAAACCCCTTTAAATACAATACATAAAACTACAATATTTATAATTTAAGGGCCTACATTTGGACACATCGAGAGATTTATCTTTAAAAGTATTTTGCCTTTGCCTGGTCATCAGACTCACTCTGCATATGAAAGACAGAACATTAACACCTCCTGAACCCCCAACCCCCCACAGGCGATCTGAGCTTCAGACCGACTTAAAGCGGCACTTGGTAACTTTTTCAACTTAATAAATCCGTTTAGAAATCATTTGGATGGTTAAATAATCTGTTCTGGTGAGAATGGTTACTTTCCCCGCTCCCCCCAGCGTTCCCAGGCGGAAAACCAGCCTTGCAACATTGGGACTAACGTCCCAGTAAGTTGAAAATAGGAAGTCTCGTGAGAAGCGAGAACGAGCGAGAAAGAGTGAGAAACACGAACTGCTTTACGGCAATTTGATATAAACAGACACGCCCCCCCTCATGCTCAATTCTAGCTTCAAGCGACGATGGATCTTACTGCAAAAGTTCCAGTGGAAAGAAAAAGGAGACGGTTCTCGCGGAGGAGGTGAGGGAAAGGAAGAAATCTGTTGACAGAGCGAGGGACCGCACAATGATAAATATTGGTCGTGCGTTTGTGGAATGGCGAGAGCTAAAGGAAAGCGAATCTTGCAAAACAGATGCTGATCTGGCGTTTATGCTAATGCAATTGTAAGTACGTCTTTGTTTTATGTTTATGTCTTATTGTAGTTAGTCTTAATAAATGTGTTCAAGCCATGACTGTAAGGGGTAACATATCTGCCTGGCTAGAGATCAAACGCGTTTGTTTTGAGTAACGTCACGGTACTTTGCTATCTGTTGCATTGGCTTGCTAATAACTATGATCTTAGATGTGTCTCTGCATTCGTGTTTTAGCCTTGGTCAAAACTAAGTGTCTGCTAACTAAACTAACAACAAACATCGGATTTCGTAATGGATTAGCACTAGTCATCAATGTCTGTTCAGTTTTACATTGTGTTGAAAATGTACCAATTTTTTTTAGCTACAAGCGCTGGCAAGCGACAACGTCCACGCCACACAAGGGCAAGTCCAGACCACCACAACCAGTGGTGTCGAGTATCGGCGAGGATTCAGATCGTGACCTGTACGTTTTTTTTTCTCTCACAGCCCTAATATTTCAGACATTGACGATATTGAGTGATTAATGGTTTGTTCATCTTTTCAATCAGAGAAGTGAATGCTCCAGAGCTAGGTGTTCGATCACTGGCTAAAGAGGGAGATATTGAGGTTTTGGAATTCAGGTTAGCTTGCCTTTCAACTCATACTGTGTTATTGTGTATTTGTATTTGTTTTGGGTTGATATGTTTCTTTTCTATTTACTTTTCACCATTTCAGTACTTGGTTATGTATTTATTGTTATGCTCTTAGCATGCACTCCATGGATATAAGTAAAGATGAAAATCAAGATTCACCAGATGAAGAGGCGGTGAATGATTTGAGGAATACCAAGTAAGTAATGTATATTGTGTTTCATTTATATCCACTGATTTATATTAGCTTTCTAAGGTGTTTATACGTGTTTAATTTACAGCATTATCGCGGATGATTTTTGGGCTCACCCAAGTAATTTTGCCTTGGAAGACGGGGACAGCTCAGATGAGGATTTTATCCCATCTCTTCATTTGAGGTAAAATGTCATTTGTGGTTGTAAACTAAGTGGTGGCCTGCTCGATAGCACTGATTAATTTTATGTGGTGATCAATGCTTTTTTTTTTTTTCTCGTTACGCAGAACTGTTGGTGCCAACACAGACATGCTTCCTGAAATAAGTGTGGACGAAGCTGTGTTTGATTTTCTGAGTAGCTGATTGTCCTCTAGAGGAATTGGATTCAGAATCAGTTCCGGAACAAACAAGAGTGACTACAGAGGAAGACCTGGTTGGTAAATGCGCCAACATTACGTACAATAACAATCTCCTTGAACTCGCTCGGCACCTGAAACTACCCATCAATACATGCAAACACTTAGACGGACTGTCTGGTGTTCCATGTCCTGGTGTGCCACCATTTCAGGTGACCCTGAAACCTCGGGGGACTGGAGCAGTTTTGGAATGGGTAAGATGGTGGTGGACAGTGTGAATGTACATGTAAATCAGATCCCAACCTCAAACCTAAATCTAAAGGCATGGTTGAAATATCAGGCTCTGCTGATTGTAGCCATTAAATGTGTAAAGGCTTGCATATAAACGGCACATTTGATCGCACACAGCTGTTGGATAAATGTTTGTTTCGGTTGATTAGTCTTGATTATTTTTCACTCCCTTTGCATTAGTTATGCCCCTTTGGACACAGCCAATGGAAGTGGAACTCACAGCCAACGTTAAAGTTTGGCATGCAGGGTGGTGACTTCATGCTGTCCACAAATATACTCCTCTCTGGCAACAACTACAGAAAAGTAGCTCTGCTTTTCAAGTTCATGACCATGGGGATGGTTACAGAATCAACCTACTTTCGTATTCAAGATGCATACTGCATAGAGCCTGTCCAAGAATTCTGGGACAACATCAGTGAAGAAGTCATGGAGCGTATGCGTCAAAAGGATCATATTGTTGTCCTAGGTGAGGCATACTTTTGTGTCTTCGTCAACATCTATTACATATAAATGTATGTTTAGCTAAGACTTCTATTCAATCTGAGATTTTTGATTTTAACACCTTTTATTCAATTGTCTGTTGGCTATAGGAGATGGCCAAATGGACTCTCCTGGTAAGTTCTGAGTGCATGTTCTGTTTTATTGTGTGATTAAGGACATAGTTGATATGCTGACAGCTGTGCTTATGCCTCAGGACACTGTGCTCAATATTGCACATATACAACAATTGAGCAAGACTCCAGAGATATTGTCCACATCGTTTCAGTTGACAAAAGGGAGACTAGTCGCAACTCCGTGATCATGGAGAAGGAGTGCTTCATTCGCACCATGGATGCTCTGCTCCCAAATGTCACAATAAAAGAAGTGGTTACTGATGCTCACCCACAGATCACCGTATTACTGAGTAAGCAGAACTTATTAACTTTATTTGAAGTCTTGATTTGCATATTGTTTTTGTCTAAGTTTTTTGATATTCGCAGATCCTGAACGTGGACGATACAAAGCATGGGGTATACAGCATTCACTGGACATTTGGCATGCTGCTAAAAGTCTTAGTAAAAGGATACGAAAGGTATGTTCCAAAACAGACTATTAAACTGCCAGGGTACTCTCGAAAATGCCATATGGACCAAAATTTTACATGTAACATCATTGTAAGATAAGAGGTTGTTTATAGCTGTATATTGACAATGCTATTGATGTTCAGGCTGGAGCAGTGAAAGGGCAGAATCCAATTCAGGTCTGGAGCCGGGACATTGTCAACCACTTTTGGTACTGCAGCAAACAGGCCTCCACAGAAGAACAATTCAAGGTATGTTTGAGAGTTGAGTATTTGTAGTGGTGATAAACAAAACTCTTTGTGGCAGATTTGTTTTTAGTTGTATGTATTATACAGGTGACATATATTTTTCTTGCAGCTGATGTGGGTTGGTGTGATGCATCATGTATGCAACGAACATTTTTGGGCAACCGGTTGCTGTGAGCATGAGCCACTGGAGGAAGGCAGCCAAGACAAGCCTTGGATCGAGCAAGGTGACCATATAAGAAATATAACTGCACAAATGAACTTCCTAAATGACTTAACTCATTTCAATCATAATATGATTTGTTTACAGGTTCAGCAGCTCACCGGGCCCTGGCTGCAATTGTATTTGATAAGAGATGGCTGAACCAGGTGAAAAGTTTCTAAACTTCAGGTAATCATCTGCTCTAACTCGATTTTGCCATGTTTTTAATTATGCACATTAACAGTTGAGAAATTATAACTTCAATTATTCTGCTCCAAACACACTCACAGGACCACGTCTGATTTGGAGAGTTTCCAAAATCACATTCTGCTCTATTAGCATTCGAAGCGCATGGCATATACCCCTTTTGTATACAAGACCAGGACACTGCTGGCTGCAATTGATTACAATATGCACAATCATCGCGTTCCAGCACGAAACAAGGATGGCCACAAAATGTAAGTACTTACTATACAAATAAATTTTTTTTTTGTTAAACAATAATAAATTATTTATATATACATTTTATATATAATTTAATTTACCCAAAATTTTATGACTGAGCATATTACAAACTGCCCTTTCTCTCCAGGTACAAAAGATCGTACAATAAAAAATCCAAAAACTGGTCTATGTATACAATCAAGGAGAAAAAAGAATACAAGTACATCCCTGACCTACAAAAGGCCATTCTTGGTAGGAGACTGAAGAGTGGGACCGGCCTTCCCCGCAAGACCACTCGAAGGCCAGACGATCCAAGGCGGCTTGGTTTGCTTTCCTCTGTACAGCCACCACCACCCACATTAGAGCTCATCCAAAAAAAAGTATCACGAGGGGACACGGCGCCCACAAACCCACAAGAGGACTGACACTATTCCCTCTTCCCATTTTCAAAGTGTAAATAGTTTCAGTTATGGACAGTCAGTATTTTTGAAAATTATTTATTTTATTGTACAAATAAACATTTTTTTTTTAAAAACACTGTGTCTCTCTTCAAATTTACAATAACATAGTAAGTTTGAGGTAAATATTAACATTAAAAGATGTTACATTTTTCTAATTCAAACATGACGTGACACCCTAAATCCTGTGTATTGACCCCTTGAGTCAGGAAAGGTGTCTCTAATTTTCCAAACACAACAGCTTGGGATGACCACCCCTGTTCCCTATTCCAAGGCGGCCATGCTGCCATAGCACAAACTGGCGGTAGGCTGAATGCCTATACTGTCGCTGCTCCTCCCCTGGCTCCTGATGATCATTTATTGCAAAAATGTCATTCCAAGCTCCACGGGCAAGGCGCAAAACCCCCTCGTCTAAAATATAGTATGCCATGTATGCCATTTCACTGATGCAGTGCTCGGGGGTTTGGCGACAGCAGACCTTCTCGATGTCTGTTGCCATATCCCGACAATGGCCACAAACGCACCAGTGATGTTCTTCTGGGTGAGTATCAGGGTCTGGTTGCTGGGCTACCTCCATTAGTGACAAGATGTCAAACATCAACCCTGGTAGTCTAGTGAGTACTTTCTCAAGAAGTACGTCCTTCTGGCCAGGCTCCAGAAAATTAATTTTCTCCTACAACACATTATTTATTTAATTAGATACATATATCTTTTGACAAAAACTAACAGTAAAATTTATGTTGTCTGATCATAAACACACCTTTGTCTCGTATGTTCGTTTCTCCTGCAGTTCACGCAGCCTGCTCTGGACATCAGGTTCGAGGTCCTTGGTTCTTGTGCCCCTCCTCGGTGCCCTAGCCCTTGGAGGTTTAGCTTTAGCCCTTGTAGTTCCTATCGCCTGAGGGGTGAATTCGGACGAGGCCGAAGTTGATTCCTGTAATATTATCATTAGATGAAACATTTTCAAAATATCGTGTATTGTACCATCAGGAGCAAATTTATTAAGCTAACGTTTGATGTTATTGTCAAGGAAAATGAATGTGTGTAAATTGTATATACTTTGGTCGACTCCGTTATGATCTATAATTGTTCAATAATAACAAGTAAAAGTGATTGGAACCAATAATGTATCCCGTCTACATTATAAAAAACTGCAACGTGTGTTTTGTCTGTACAATGATAAGCTAAACTTTATCGCAGTTCCATTTAGCTGTAGATTAAGCTATAACTAATATAAGAATAAGCAGTAATGTTTGCTAGATTCATCCGCCCATCCCGTTACGGCTTATGGTTGATTACAGAATACAAAATGTACATGTCAATGTTAAATGATACTGTGTATGATGTATTACCCACCTCGGTAGACATAGCTCCACACGATAAAGTATGTGCGTCTGGGACTCATTTGTTCACCACACCAGCTCCGACCATAACAAAAGCAGATGAGCAGCGGTAGAAAGGGGGGAGGAGTGCGCCGGCGCGCCGCAAGTGACTTTACGACAGTGATGTGAAAAATATACGCACCGTAGCTGTAGGGGGAGCTCGTTGAGAAAATCAGCAAAGCGGTGGCTAGAGTTACCGAGTGCCGCTTTAAGACAAAGAGAAGTCGCAATTCACACTTAATTCTAGACATAGCATTAGTCTAGTGAAGTGTTGATAATAAAATAATTTAATTATTTAGGCTATGTAGGCTAATATTTCTGTCATAAAAGTTTATTAATAAACATTTAATTATTTCAATAATTGAAGAAATAAAACGCTACCTCGGTTTGGGCCAGCTTTTTCCAAGCAAACCTAAATACAAACGCATGTTCATTTGTTCAAACGCATGTTCATTTGTTCAAACGCATGTTCATTTGTTCAAACGCATGTTCATTTGTTGTCATGAATACAATGTTCAACTCAATGTTAAATTCCACGGGGATCTTTGGATCCTTACAACCAGGGTGCGCGATTTGTGAATTAGCTATTATTATTTTTTTATATATAAATCTCGAACCACAGTGCTTGCTGCTGCTAAACTAAATAACATTTATAGAATAATTATGAACTTAAATGAAATAATATCGCAACATTTCGACAAATAAATTATCTGATCTGTTTTTACAATTTAATTCAGGGCGATTTAGCCTAGACTACGTTTAATTATAGCGAGATTTTCACCCTCCATTCATCATTGGGAAGCGCTCACATGATAACTAAACATGTTTGAGTAGATCCGCTGCACCTCTCGGTTTCATACTGATGACCTAATCAGATAACATTTATTAAATATTTATATATTTAAAGGCTTTAGACAGCCTGACTGAGCGGAGGAAAGTGGCTTTCGGTTAATTTTTGTGACGCGCAGTTCCCGGAGACAGAGACGACGACAGATAAACTTTTGAATAAAAGTTTGAATATGAATAAAAGTTTACAGTTTTGAACGATGTAGGCTACTCTACTCTGATCTGAATGACTAAAAAACTACGGAGTAGCCTAAAGGGCCTAAGTTATTTTAGCTGTCTGTTATGAGAAAAATAAATCCAAATGAACGCGCCGCCGCGTCTGCCGAACACTAATTCAACACGCCAGAATAAAACCCGACTTTAGAACAATGGATAGCGCCACTCGGCGTGGTGTGCCAAAATACTTAATTATAAACTTCAATATTTCATTCAAAATAATCTCAAAACGCTTTGTGACATTTTGAAAGCCGTGCATGCATTAAGGGAACCATGATCGTAACTGAAACTGGTTCTGATTTTATTGTTTGTCGTTTAAAACGTGCCTGTTGCATATCTTTACATTAGCCTATATATTTTAAATGGTCTATTGGTGAAGTAATTTATAGCATTGATTACTGTGGAGGGATGGGGGATTAAAATAATTCAGCAGAAGCAGGGATGTTTAGACCAGAAGGAAATCCCCGTCCCCCCTGGCAAATCACCTTGCTTAAAACCATGTTTTACAAACTCTTTATAGGAACCAAAAAAAAAAGAAAAAAAAAGGCTATCCTGTATAAAAAATGTTTTGTTTGTTTGATTATCTGCATTAATAATAGGCGATGACATGCATTAATAGTCTAATATAAAATGTACAATAGTCTATGTTTGTTCGGGATTCGAACCCGTGTCATCCAGATGGTCGATACGTTAGTTCTACCACTCGGCCATGAATTTACTCCCTGAGAAATGCCCAGTTCTCCAGTCTCCTCCAGAGAAGCGCTCATCATTCGTCTCATTCCTCAATAGAAAAGTAAATAATAATAATAATAATCAGCTTCATTGCACCTAATTTATTTTTGTTTGTTATTTTTGTTATTATTATTATTTTATCACGCTGCTCCCAACGGGCAATAGGCTTATGTCGCCCACCGACGTCTAGGCTACAATATGAAATAAAGGCTATATTGTTCTCGTCTCTATTTTTAAATTATGATTCTATTTTTCTGTCCTAAACAATGTTCTATAGTAGCCTATTTCATCTGTTAATTGACATTAACCCCGCTTACCTTTCAAAATACGGCAATAGCTGCTGTTTTGCACAATGTCCCTCTGCGCCACCTGGCGGTCATTTCGCGAATGACTTTGAAATGCGACTGGATTATTTTTACCGCGGTAGTTTTGCCGCGGTGCCTGGCGTGGCGGTAATAGGCATTCTGGTTGAGTACCATCTGTACATTATTGAAACAAAAACAAAAAGATAAAATGCAAACTGAATGTGTAAATCATCAACTTTACTGTATTAAATGGTGTGCTGTATAATTAATAATAGCCAATAATAACACTTACATTGTATCAAGACCAGACGGGACGTCAGCCTCCTCTGTGTCCGCGCGTGACTCCTGGGGCAGGTTGTTCACAAAGAACCCCATTTTGAGCAGCTCTTCAAGAATGTTCTGTTTAGAACGTGGGTCTGGCAAGAGGGCACTAATGTGGTTATAGTCCCAAGTCCTACTTATTGAAGTCCATTTCTTCATTGAATCTTTTGCCTGTTGAGTCTCCAATAGTACGTCTTGGTGCGTGCTGTTCTTCATGCACCTTCTGGCCAGATGCACAGGCAGGTTCTCCTGTGGTGTTCTGCAAATTAGGCAGTAGACTATGCGCCGATCAGCTTTCCTAAAAGAGTGTGGGGATGGAGAGAGAAACATGATATGACATAAATTATTACAACAATGATTTTATGGAATGAGACACGAGTTAAGGAAATGTGTAAAACTAGATGAGAAAGTTTGTCGAAACAAACTTTAAGTTGGCTTGGAAAAGTTTGGACGAGAAGTTTAAAGTAGTTTGAAATATTACATTATACTTGATTTTGTATTTCTCAATCCTTTTATGACAATAAAATTAGAGAGTGAGAGAGAGAAAGTTTCTAAACCTTGAAGTTTAAAACAGTTTAGATGTTTTTTATAGCTGAACCAATATTATTGATGTAAATCGAAAAAAGTTTAGAAATCAGTTGATTGAATGGAAAAAAGTCTGAAGAGCCTCTCCAACTGTTAAAATTGTAATTTTTTTAAAACATTTTTTTATTTTTATTTTTATTTTGAACAGGTGGTGGTAGTTTCTGACGGCGTGATTTCTGTGCCGGACGACGACGTAATTTTTGTGCCGGATGAGATGTTGCAGATTCCACTAGACATCAACATAACTGAGGTGAGGTATTCCAAATGTTTTTAGTTTTTAACATGTTACATGTATGTTATTATCTGACTATTATTTTATATAGAATATTATTAAACTCTTCTTTCTTTGTAAGATTCCAAATGAAATCCTGAGACTTATCCTACTTGAGGTCGTAAAAGAAGACGGAGATGTTGCTTTTAACAGACTGTCTTTGACGTGCCGCAAATTCCGAGATGTTGTTTCGAACAAATATTTTCGCAATGAGGCCCACTTTGCTTGGATCGACAGTAGGTTATCTCATTTGATTATTTTTATTTTTATTTTTATATAGCCATTGATACTCAATTAAGGTTTAAGCTATACATCTTTCTAACTATTAGTTTATCTATCTATCTATCTATCTATCTATCTAAAACTTTAAAGCTTCAAGGTTTTAAAACTCTTATCTCTTTCTCAAATAGGCGTAGTGGACTGGAGCAAACACTCGACTGAGCACAAGGAGAAGTACAGAGTGGCATATGAGTTGCAAAATTGCTCATTTTGTGGGTACTTGTATAAATAAATGCCAGTAGGGTATTTCGGGGATTGAAAGAAAGGAGTCCTTGGTGGGTTTTAAAGCACCAAAGAATTTACAGGGTACTGCTCACACCATTGCTTCATTTTTAACGCCAATAGGTACAGTCCCAGGGATTCATAAGAATGAATAAAGCTCATTAGAAATATTCACTCTCTGATCTCATCAGACTCCTGCGTTTTTTTAATCCCTGCTCCCTGAGCGGCTCACTCATATTATCCAGAAAGTTACTCAGGTTACTCATCTTTTGTCCTGTACAAGTGCAAAGGCATGAAAATGACATCAGAAAGTTGTTTGAGTGAGTGTGACATGTAGTATGGACAATCTCTATTGATTTCTTTTGTCAGTGCTTTTGCCTAAAAAAAAAGAGACCAAAACCCCCCATAAAACAAGAGAAAAAAAACATAGTCACCTATTCATTAATTTTGTGTTTAGATACAGCTATGGTATTTTAACTGTTTGTCGTCACACAATATATAGCCTAGATTCAGGCCTTTCACTGGATTTTTGTTTTGCAATGAAATCAAAAATCATATTAAAGATGAGTATGTATAAAATATATATATATATATATTTTTTTTAAATCAGTCTTCCTCCTCTTCGTCGTCTGCAAAGTACTGGAGATAAATAAAAATCAAACGAATAATTAACACCAGAATTGCAACTAGAGAGTTTGACAGCCTACACCGAATATATCCATTACCTCCAAATCGTCATCTTTTGCCTCTTGATGGAGGAGAATGGGGCTGTTTGGTGGAGGTGGTGGATGAGGAAGAGGAGGAGGAATATTACCTCCTCCTACGATCTCCTCCGATGACGTCGTGTGCTCGCTGTCCTG
The DNA here is from genome assembly GCA_033366665.1 of Phoxinus dragarum. Lineage (NCBI taxonomy): Eukaryota > Metazoa > Chordata > Actinopteri > Cypriniformes > Leuciscidae > Phoxinus > Phoxinus dragarum. Next base: position 38,518 of record JARPMJ010003584.1, read on the forward strand.
TAAACAATATAACATCTGTCCAACTGCACATCATACGATAATCTCTGTCTAAAACAGATGCACTGTTTAATGTTTAAAGTGTACTCACAGTTCTATTGATAATCACAGTGGTTGCCTTGGGGAAGAAGAAAAAGACATTAAAAAAATAAACGAAATGTGAATTATTAGTTTTAATTTGTTGTAAATCAACTTAATACATTTTAAGATTTGGCCAAACGAAAAAAACATTTTCTATCAATATTATTTGTACCAAACTCCCACTTCCACAGGAAGTGTATACCCCACTGTCACTGGTCACTCTGTTTCCCATCTTAGTCTTCTGAGCAGACAAAGTCGTTGTGAGCATTTCTTAGAAATAAATTCTTTATAAATAAATTAATTAATGCTGTTCTTTTTATTTTGCATTCATGCGACATTTGTGTTTAATTATAGTAATAATAGCCTATATATATAAAGAAAATGTTCCACCCCGGTGGACAAAGATTTATTCTATTCTATTCAAAATAAAAAATATTTTCTAACAATCTTAATCTTTATTGTCACTTTATAAATCCATTTCAAATTTACTTGCTTAGTAGTATTAGGTTAGGGGGTAATTTGGCGGGGAGTCGATTGCACACGGTTTGGGAGCGCCACCATGGGGTGATAAACAGTAGGTCAGCCGGCTACTTTTTGCACCTACAGAGCTCAAGTTTTGTCCACATACTAATGGGACTACGTGCGCTCGAAGGGGCTCGGCCCCGCTCCTCTAGCTCGTTCTGTTTGGGTGTGGGGCCCCAGTGAATCATGGCACAATTGTCAGGTTGATAGAATCACTTGTGATGCCGTACCGCATGTGATGTGGCGTCACTGTGCCCATCACCGGAAGCTCAAAAAGGTCAATGCGTTTGCAATGATCCAGAGGTCAAAAGGCCAAAGGTGAGAGGGTAAGTTTGAGTGGGTCTTCGGTGGGCGGGGCTAGTTTTTAGCTGGTGTGAGAGTTAGGGTCAGGGGAATGAAAATCCAAGATCTGTTTCCAGAAATGGCTGTGCACTGGCCTACCTTCTACTGGCCACTAATGGTCACCCAGGACGAAATAAGAGGGTGTTACGGCCTAAGCCTTATGGGTGTTGTATTTGTATGTTGTGTATATCTGTGTCGTGCTCTAATTAGTTTCTTTCTTCTGAGTGTTAGGCTCCGCCCCCTGCACACCTGTGTCCCGTTGCTCTGATGGCTCCTGCTGAGTATATAAGAGGAGTGTGAAGGACGATGCACACGCAGCGGTGATTCTGTGCGCGTCATGATGCCTAGCCCGGCGATCCAGACAGCTGTGTTCTTTGTGATGTACTACTTTTTCTTGAGTTATTTTGTTAGTGTCTGTTAAGTATATGTTGACTTCAGTGTAGTTTAAATGTGTTACATGTGGAGAGTGGGAAATGAGAGACGTGAGTTTGTGCAGTCATTTGTTAGTCTAATAATAAATGTTTCAAAGAGCTCTTTGCCTCGCGTCTCCTTTTATGTTGCTGACCCCTTTCTCAACGAGCATCTTAAAACCAGGGGTTCGTAACAGGGATGTATGACATTTTAAAATAGGGCTAAATCGCCATGGGCTGCTCCAATGAGGGTTTGATGCAAATAAAATAATGGTAGGGTTTTAGTGAAGGGTGTAGAAGGGGATATACACAACAAGACCGACTGCTAAATGGACGAAGAGAGATACTCAACATCAAATGGATGGAGAAAAATGACCAACTCAAAGTCTGTATGGACCAGGAGAAAATATACACTGCTCTGCTACATCACCCACACACAAAAATGATGGCGGCTAGTCTCATTTTTACGGTCTGAGTTAGGCTTTTGAATAGACAACAGCCTCCCCAGATGACCTCTCCTGGTCTTCTAGTTTAAATTAGAAGGACGCAGAAATGCACTGGCCGGCACATGTTTTTGATGAGGCTGATTGCCCCAGGTCCACTATACCAATATCTAACCATTTCCTTAACCTTAATCGGCTTCTCAATTTCAGGATCCAGCAATTGGCTGTACACGGTTTACTCAGATACCATTTTGCAAACCGGAAATCCTGACCGAGCCCCATCCCCCCAAAAAAGAATAACCATGACTGCCCCAGGGATAGTCTGCCCCAATACCCCCTCCCCTTTAAAAAAAAAAAATTATTATTACCAACCATCTCCTAATATCAATCCTAGGCGTGTGTTCAGACAACATCTATGGACCTTCAAGCTAACCTATGCACTATTCCCATCCCGCCTAAAAGCATCAACCCGAACACAAAATCCATAGCTCAAACTACAAAGGGCCTCCCACCAACCCCAACAACCTCAACCAATTATTGCATAACCCCTAATGCTAATCATCGATAGAAGATTGGGAACCAATTACGGCCTTTTTAACCCAAGGCCTCCCCCTCTGCGTGCTGTCCAAGTGGACCCAAAGAGGTTTGGATACTTACGGCCCAATCCAAGTAACCCCTTCGTTAACACCGCAAGGTATCCCGGGGCACCCGAAAAGGGCCTGTGTCACGAGCCGCAGATTGGCGGTACAAGTGTCAAAAATAGGCAATAACGAGTACCAACGAGTAACCTCTCAATCCTCCATTACCCACAATCCTCGGTAATCCAACCATCACGTTAACGTTGTTTCCCACCGTGAATCCTGTCACCATGAATCCATCCCGATCCAATCGACGATACCATCTATGAGTATCAAGCTTCCTTAACCTAACCATTCCATCCCTTTTAAGCAGAAATGCCAAATAAAAAAAAAACATCCCCAATCCAACCTCGAACCCCGATCTCCCCGTCCCCAGCCAACCCGCACTAACCACTACACCATCCTATTACTCCCAACCCACTCATCCATCCCTTAAGGTATCCAGAACCTAATAGGCCCTCCCAAAAAAAATCCCCCAAATACTGGCTTCGAAACTAGATCCCCCTGCTACAAAGTCACCGGTACTAACCACTCCACCAAACTACTCCACTCCACACCTCACCTACCTATCCAAAGGCTGATAATCATAATAATAATCATAATAATAAATAATGATAATACCAATAATAATAATAATAATATTAATAATAGAAAAAAAAAAAAAAAAATTAATAACCAAAACAACATCAACAAAAACATAATTAATCATAATAATATAATAATAAAAAAAAAAAAAAATAATAATACTAATAATACTACTCCTATTATAATAAAGAATCAAAACCCTGTTAATAAGAAACCATCATAAATAATTAGTTATCTAACCAAAAAAAAAAAAAAATTATAATTGAAATAAAACTCCATAAGGGGTAGGTTTAGGTATATTAAAGGAATTAAGCCCCAAACCCCTGTAAGGGGTAGATTTTAGTGCTTGTGCAGGTACAGATGTAGTCTAATTGCGTCCTATTCAAATCACTCCTACGAGAGAAAGGTATACGGTATGTTTAAAGACATCAATCCTATTATCCCCTCCGTCTGATAAATCTTAACACTAGGGCCAACACTAAAAAAACCTTTAATACATCCTGCCTCAGTTCCTTTAATAAAACACATCATTCACCATAGATTTAAATCCATTAATAGTATCCTTTATTTCAAATTAAGGCCTTTAGGAAACCATGTATCCAACTTCTTGATCCACACCCTCTCTCTCTTCAATCTGTCTGCTTTCTTGCATTCTGGGTTATGCTCCAATCCTACAATCCTCAAATTCCATATGCTATGCCTCCTAAAGTGTGGAACCACCTGTCCCTTCCGTTTTGTGCCTTTTTTCACTGTGTACCGGTGACCCCCAAATCCTAGTGAGTAGGGAATTCTTCGTCTCCACAACGTATCTAATCCCACACAGGGAACATCTAATCAGGTAGACACAGTTCTTACGATGAAGAGGGATGGCCTGGGTGACCCTACAAACAGATCTGTGTCTTCCTCTCACCAAAGTGTCTTGACGTTTCCCTGGGATTTTTTTTGTTGGTTGGACCGACCTTACTGTGCACCAATGTCCCGCAAATTCCTTCCCCTTTTGTAGGCTGCCACCATCCTGTACTCTTCAGCCAGTGTTTTCTCCTGAAAGTTTCTCTCCTTATCCCTCGCTATTCATCTTTTGGCTGTTCCCGAGAACCGGATAAATAGGGGTAGAACCCTTTTGTGCTGAACCTTGATACTGTTACCCCCGTCTCTCTCTTTCTTCCTTCGCCACCTCCATAAGGAAATAACGAGAATACCCCCATTTTTCTAAGGGCCTCCATCAAGGTTCAACTAGCTACTGCCCTGTCCTCCTCTCTTGTACAGATCCTCCGAAATCTCAAAAGTTGGGCCTTCACAATCCCTTTGAAAACTTGACGTCATGGTGGCTGCTGTAGTGAAGTAGCGCGTGAGTGTCTGTGGCTTTAAAAAACACCTTGGTATCTAGTTTACCCGTACTCAAGAACTGTGGTCCTTTATACACCGTAGTGTCTAAGAAATCAATCTGGTCCGACTTCAGTTCCCATTTCATCCAGATTGAGGGGTGATGAGTATTCAAGGTGTCCACAAATTCCAACCAGTCCACATCCGTGCCTTCCCATATTCCCCATACATCATCCAAGAACCTCAGGTAGGGAGGTTTTTACATTTTGGGAACACTGTCTCCTCCCACTCAGCCATATAAATATTGGCATAAGCCGACGCAAAACATTTACCCATAGCTGTGCCCTTCACCTGAAGGAAATATTGTCCATTAAACTCGAAATCATTCCGGGTAAGGCTAAGTTCCAATAGTCTGAGTAAACAGTCCTCCGGTCTACCTTCTTCCGGGTATCGTCCGAAGGCCTCTCGGACCGCCTCCAGCCCTTTCTCCGTTTCTATATTGGTGTACAGACTTTCCACATCCATAGAGAAGAATTTAGCCATGGGACTGATCTTCATCTTCTCCAAAAAGTCATAAGTGTCTTTCACATAACTCTAATGTTTTGTGGAAAGTGGATTTAGGTAGAAAGTGATGAGTTCTGCCACTCCATAACTCTCACTCCCGCAATCCGAGACAATTGGTCTGCCGAGAGGAACGTCTGGGAAAGGCCAAGTTGCCCTGTCTTTGTGGACCTTGGGAAGAAGGTTCTTTTTATTATCTTTGTTCTTTATTATTTTATATTATTTTTGTTTTAAATGTTTAAATGGACTACAGATACAACAAACACATGATTTCAGCCTCCGAGAACGTTTTTATCACATAATAAACATTGGTTGACCAACGCGTGTTCCTTTGGGACTTGGCACGCTGTAACATCAGGAGCCAAATTAGCTCAAGCCGACGAGCTTGTGCAGGATCGTGAGCTGGTGTTTGAGCGCAGATTCCGCGAGCCTGGCAGCGAGGGAAAGCAGCCCGCGTGTGACGAAGGAGAACAGCATCTTTTTGACGTTCTTGTAACTTTGGACTTGAGCCTTCTAACAAAGACTTGCTTGCTGTTGCTTTTTCGATGAGTTCGTGAGCCTTGCTTATACGGGCCTGACAGCGTGGGAAAACAGGGCTTGACAGCGTAGAAAAACAGCTTCGCAGTTCGCGGCGGCTTGTGTAGCGGCCCGTGCGCGAAGGAGAGTTTTTGGTACGTGCTTTTCCTTGCTATACTGACTTCTACGGACCCCGTGGCTATCGATCATTCGGCCAAAATGTGGTTATTAACCGTTGGATGTGTGCTCTTTCTGAGCTGTTTTTATCGGACACCGTACCAAGCTTACATCAGTGGCCATGGCCATGTTTCTAGCGCTTAACCATTGTTTAACTTCTCATCTGTAAATTTTAAAAATTGGACATTTTATGGACAGTCTACTAAAATAGTCTCTTTTGAAAAATTTCATTTGTTGTTGTACCCCGTAAATCTCAAGCACTTTGATTTTACAAGATGCACTATAACCAGGGAAGAGAACTATTGTAATATTTACAATGGTTTGCCGATTTCTAGGAACAGAGTGAGTAATCCAGTTAAACGAAGGTGTTTAATAGTTTTATTGTTATTAATGTCTGGGAATGTATTATCAAACCCAGGTCCTTATGTTGCTACAAATTTTATGTCAAAGAACACTTCGAGACAACATTGCTACTTTCAACTTCCATAGCTAAACAGTATGAATTATTAGCTCTAAATTTATCTGTGTCTAGGAACTTGCAGCTCACCATAGCTGGTTGTTACAGACCTCCGTCGGCAACAAGTTGTACTCTACATTCAGTAATGAATTCGTTGGCTCTCTTAAATTATAAAGAATTGATCTTATTAGGAGATTTTAACTTAAATTGGATGCATAAAATATCCGATCATTTTAAAGTACTTTGCGATAATCTAAATCTTTTTCAATTAGTAGATTCACCAACTAGGCCTAACATGAAATCTATGGAAAAATCAACTTTGATAGATCTTGTCATTACAAATGTTCCACATAAATACTCGTCAGTTTCTGTATTCGCTAACGATATCAGTGACCACTGTGTTGTGGCAGTAGTTAGAAATATGAAATTACCTCAGCAAAATCCAAAAATTATCACGAGGCGTTTTATGAAACATTTTTATGAACAAGCATTCTTATACGATCTTGCTCAAATTGATTGGGATAAAATTGTCCTAATTCCGGATGTTGATTGCGCATGGGACTTTTTTTTAAGATAATTTTATGTTAATTGTAAATAAGCATGCACCCATGAAAAAATTTAGAGTTAAAAATCGTGATAATCCGTGGTTTTCGACCGCCTTACGTGATCTCATTCAAGAGCGGGATGTCGCATGGGCTAAGGCTAGACAAACAAATCTAATCTCTGATATGCTGCATTTTAGGCAGCTTCGAAATAAATGCACGGGTGGCGACCAGGAAGGCTAAATCAGATTATTTCCTTGATAGAACTACAAAAAATGTAACCAACTCTGGGAAGTTTTGGAGGAATATTAAGTACTTAACTGGTAGTAAAACTACAAACCTTCTTCTAGTATAATTAAAGGGATAGTTCACTTTAAAATTAAAATTATGTCATCATTTACTCACCCTCAAGTTGTTTCAAACCTGTATTAATTTATTTCTTCTGCTGAACACAAAGAAAGATATTTTGAAGAATGTCAGTAACCAAACAGTAGTCTGTACCCATTGACTTCCATAGTATTTTTTTTTCCTACTATGGAAGTCAATGGGTACAGACTACTGTTAGGTTACTGACATTCTTCAAAATATCTTTCTTTGTGTTCAGCAGAAGAAATAAATTAATACAGGTTTGAAACAACTTGAGGGTGAGTAAATGATGACAGAATTTTAATTTTAAAGTGAACTATCCCTTTAAAGACTCCATTAAAATCGTAGATAAAAAACAAATGCTTAATAGTTTTAATACAAATTTTATCGCATCGGGGTCTTTATTTGAATCAAATAATTATATAAATTCAAACTTAGATTTCCTTGAAGCAGAGCGTAATCTATGGCAAAGTGAATTTGTTTTTAAACAAATTATTTGCTCCGATGTCTGTTCTGCTTTAAAAGAACTAGATGTGAATAAATCGCCAGGTCCTGATCATATTGCCCCGTTGTTTCTAAAACTTGCGGCTGATTTTATTTCTCCCTCACTGACGTATTTGTTTAACCTTTCTTTATCAACAAACAAAATTCCACGGATCTGGAAGTCAGCATTCGTTGTTCCTCTATCCAAAGGAGGTGATCCTTCACTAATGGACAATTATAGACAGGGGTGCACATAACTTTTTCAGTGAGTTACTCAGATGAGGACCAGGAGATGGTGTTTGGTCCTCACCCCATATGTAGCGTTGCCACAGCTGTCAATCATGACGTCACATTTCCGTTTTTATAGCATAAAATAACTAACTAAAACCAAACTTATAAAAAAAAAATAAACGAACACTTAAATTTACATCAGCGTGAAAAGAACGACCTAAAATTATAGAAAACACCTTTGGAAAAAATGTATTTGAAGTGTTATTTGATTGTTCAGATATATTTATTTGTATAAATTAAATATAATTAATCCTTATTAAAGATAATAAAGAGCAGTGAATTTTCTCTTTTTATTTTGTTGTTTGATCAATATTAAGTGTACAGAAGGCATTAGGTTTATTACGCACTGTCACTTTAAGAGTGTGCAGATCCAATTGCACTGATGCACGGTACGTTCTGTAAAGACATAACCGACTGTGTTTACGTGAATACTCTCCAAAACGGACATTTAGACATAATGTTGTGTGTATTTGTCCATTCAGACGCGAAAGAGAGCTCGATTCAGTCCTTGTCTATGTGTCTATGTGCGGGGCTGCACGCTTCGGGTCGTGTGTGTGTGTGTGTGTTCGCACAGAAAAACATACTGAATAAAGCTGTCTTTCGCGTCGTCTCTCTTATTCAGATATATCCTCATGTCTGCTCTTCTCTTTCTCCCAGACGTTTACATTTTTTAACGATTTGAGACATGCATGAAGCGCATGCCGACTCGGTAGATCAGCACGCTACAATTCAAATGTGCGCATCTTCCACAAACGCAAATCAGTTCTGACTGGATCACTTCCCCAATCGTCCCTCCCTTACATTTCCGTCTAGTTTTTATTCGTCATAGTGGTCGTCATTTAAAACAAGGTTTTTATTAAGTTATCGTCTCGTTTGCATTTTGGCGACAGTACGCAAATGCGCGTAGTAACACAAGTGGCATTACGCATTCCTGATTTTTGTCGCGCATGCGTACCTGCTTACCAGTTATGTGCACCCCTGATTATAGACCTACATCTAAACTTTGTATTATCTCGAAAATGTTGGAAAAATTAGTAAGTGAGCAATTGACACAGTATTTAAATACTCATAATATTTTGTCTACTAACCAATCCGGATTTCGTAAAGGCTACAGTACGTGTACAGCTGTTTTAAAAGTCTTAAATGATATAGTGGAGTCCTTAGATGATAAGAAACACTGTGCATGTCTTTTTATTGACTTATCAAAGGCCTTTGACACTGTGGATTATGATGTGTTCCTAAAGAGACTTCGATCAGTAGGACTATCGGAAACTGTTATTTTATGGTTTAGTTCTTATTTAAAGGGAAGAACCCAACGTGTTCAGGCGGAAGGTTTTCAGTCAGATCCTTTGGAGGTCGTTAAGGGAGTCCCTCAAGGATCTGTGCTAGGACCGTTATTATTTAGCATATACATAAATTGTCTGGATTTTAATATTGATAATACAAGGTTTCACTTTTATGCAGATGATACAATTTAATATTGTTCTGATTCTTCTAAGCAACAATCTGTGGCTCTCTTACAGTCTGCTTTCGATAAAATCCAAAATAGGTTTTGTGCATTGAAGCTGGTCCTAAATGAGAAAAAAACTAAATGTATGTTATTTTCAAACTTTAAAATTTCTACTGAGAATTCAATCTCTCTTTTGACTTTTCAGGGTAATCTGATTACATCAGTATCGGAGTACAAATACCTTGGTATCATTATCGATAACACATTACGCTTTGGGTCACATATTAAATATCTGAGGGAAAAACTTAAGAAAAAATTAGGATTTTATTTTAGAAACAAATCATGTTTTTCATGTAATGTGAGAAAGAAACTAGTGTCTGCTACCTTTTTACCAGTTCTCGACTATGTGGATGTAGTATATCAGCATGCTCCCTCTTACCTTCTTGTCTCTCTGGATGCTTGGTACCATGGTGCTTTGAGATTTATAACTGACTGCAGATTTTCGACACACCATTGTGACCTATATAAAATGGTTGGTTGGTCGTCGTTGAGTATTAGAAGAAAAAAGCACTGGTACCAATTGATTTACAAAGCTATATTGGGTTATCTACCCCCTTATCTTTGTTGTCTTATTAATCAGAAGTCATCTGGAAATGACTCATTACGTTCTAAATCGACCTACAATTTGTGTGTGCCTTTTGCCAGAACCGAGATGGGGTAAAACCTCTTTTAAATATGCCGCAGCATCGGATTAGAATCTTCTCCAGACTGAGATGAAGTTAAAAGATTTAGTATCTTGTGGTCAATTTAAATATTTATTGGATAATCATCAGAGTAAATTGGTTGTGTGTAAATGTTTGTAACCAGATGCATTTTATATATATATTTTAATTTTTATTTATGTAATGAGATTTGTTTGTGTGTTGTAAATTTTGATGTAAACTGTCTATGTAAACTTAGCTGCCTATCTTGGCCAGGACACTCCCGAAAAAGAGATTTTAATCTCAGTGAATTTTTCTTCCTGGTAAAATAAAATAAAGGTTATAAAGGTAGAACCGCCTCTCCCTGGGTGTTGCCAACCCCCTAATGTGTTGTATTTGTTGTTTGTTAAGGATCTCTTTCTTCAGTAGTATCTCCATTTCTTTTCTAATCAGCTATGTGTGTGTGTGTGTGTGTTATCTCAAAATAAACTCCTTCAGGTGTGTGTGTGTTATCTCATCTCAGAATAAACCCCTTCAGGTGTGTGTGTGTGTGTTATCTCAGAATAAACCCCTTCAGGTGTGTGTGTGTGTGTTATCTCAGAATAAACCCCTTTGTGTGCGTGTTATCTCAGAATAAACCCCTTCAGGTGTGTGTGTTATCTCAGAATAAACCCCTTCAGGTGTGTGTGTTATCTCAGAATAAACCCCTTCAGGTGTGTGTGTGTTATCTCAGAATAAACCCCTTCAGGTGTGTGTGTTATCTCAGAATAAACCCCTTCAGGTGTGTGTGTTATCTCAGAATAAACCTTTTCAGGTGTGTGTGTGTTATCTCAGAATAAACCCCTTCAGGTGTGTGTGTGTTGTTAGGCGGTAACAGTTAACGGACCCGAGACCAGATATGATGTAAGGAGACCAGGAGTCGTGAGGTTCAATCAAAAAGATAAAAATTTACTGAAAAATAGTTTGCGGTTTCATCGGTAGAGTGAGCGTCAAAGTCTCACGAGGAGGTCGCAAGCCAACTCTCCCTTACACAAAAATAATACACCAATTATACCATTTTGCAAGAGCAAGCATCGCATCATCATACATCTGATTGGCTAAGAGAACATAAAAACCTAAACAATTTTACACATGTGAGCAGATATAGGTGCCTATCGCCATTAGTTAGGATAGCTGTTGCCAATCCTTAGATTTAGGTTAGTGTTGACCTTGCAGGTTAGAAGAAAGCGCTGATGCGGCTGAGCGTTGTGTCCCAAATGCCTACGTAGAAAGTCAAACGCACACACACAGAACACCACCAAATAACATCACATCAAGGCCGAAGAGTGCTTGAGCTCCGTATTATCAATCCAGTTACCCAAAATATAGCGATAACATTTACTCCTCAGGAAGAAAGGCAGAGAAATGGCATTGCTCTCTAGAGAAAATATACATTAAAGAATTCATTTAATATAACATGTAAAGCACTGTATAGTTTGATCATCTGTCCAGCGAAGAACCACATGTGTCACCCTTGACCCCCAAGGCGTCGTGGTTTCCGTGAACTACGTGCAGTATGTGTTCTGCGTGCATGGTCTTAGGCCAGGATTGGAATGCAGGTATTCAGAAGAAAAATATATTTTCACAAGCACACAACAACATAATATAGAAATGATTATGTGATAATGCATATATTTGATTATTAATTTGTATAAAAGTCATGTAAGCATTCAAAAGGATATAGAAATTATTTATATATATATATATATATATATATATATATATATATGACTGAAGAGACAAGGGATTTTGACCAACCCTTCAGTCCCCCGTTTTAGACCTATGTGGGGTCCAATACCGCCACGTCTGGTCTAACAAGTGAGGTCGCTACGGAAGGTGGAGTGGTGACGCCTGCTCCCCTGACGGGTCACACTTGTCTCTTCACCTCATCACGGACATGCTGGAAACTAAAAATTCCAGTCTTCATTCAAAGGCTCTCCCACCTTCCACTCACAACAGGGCATCAATGTAGTTCTTCCTCAGTTTATCGCTCAGGCGGTTCGTCAGCTCTATCAGTCTGCTTTCCTCCTCAACAGGATTCAACTTACTGCAAGAAGACCTGCAAATATATGAGAAGAAGAAACAAACACACATCCACACACAAAAACATAGACGAACCAACCCAAAGAACGCTTCAACAGCATACCACACACAATGAACCATTCCCAGGACTAAATCCTCTGATGCAGCCACCAAATCCTCCCAGGCTTCTTCCACATATTCCTCTAGCTTTATATAATTTTACATGGCCTCTTAAACCATTTCAAATTCTGTCTGTTATTTCAAATTCTGTCTGTTCATTATCATTTTTTTGTTTAAGCTTGCCTTACCAGGCCTGATAACAGAAAGACAGACAGAATACCATCCTCCACAGTCTCTCTCACTATACACAGTCTAGCTCTATAGGCTCCTTTAGTGTGCAGTCTAGCTCTATAGGCTCATTTAGTGCGCAGTCTAGCTCTATAGGCTCCTTTAGTGTGCAGTCTAGCTCTATAGGCTCATTTAGTGTGCAGTCTAGCTCTATAGGCTCATTTAGTGTGCAGTCTAGCTACCAAGAACGTTTGGAGTTGGGGTTGCATCTAAAAATCAATGAATATTAATCTTTCCTAGTATGTACATGCACATTTTTTATATATTATAAAAATATAGGGCAGGCTATATTACACATAGATGCTCACAAGTCTCTGAGCTAGAGTCCAATTTACATTTAGTCATTTAGCAGACGCTTTTATCCAAAGCGACTTACAACTGAGGACTACAGCAAGCGAGTCATTGTGAAGAGGCAAAAATAACGCAAAAAGTGCTCAAAATACACAGTTCAGGCATTGCTCAGAGTAGCATAAGCCAAACAAGGGAGGATTAAAGGAAGAGGTTTTTTATTTTTGTGTCAAGTGCTCACGAAAGAGATGAGTTTTCAGTTGTCTTTTGAATGTAGTTAGGGAATCTGCATTCCGGACGAGGGTAGGGAGATCATTCCACCAGCATGGAACCGTGAATGAGAATGTTCTGGAGTGATTTTGTAGCTCTCTGTGATGGTACCTCGAGCCGTCGCTCATTGACCGATCTCAGGCTTCTGGTTGGGATGTAGACTCGTAGGAGTGAGTGAAAGTAGGAGGGAGCTGAGCCTGTGGTTGATCTGTAAGCAAGCGTCAATGCCTTGAACTTGATGCGAGCAGCGAGTGGTAGCCAGTGCAGAGAGATAAACTGAGGAGTGACGTGGGCTCGTTGAAGACAAGACAGGCTGCAGCATTCTGGATCATTTGTAGAGGTTTAATCGCACATGATGGAAGACCGGCCAGAAGAGCATTGCAGTAATCAAGCTGTTACGGCCAGCTCGTTTCGACCGTACATAAAGTATACAAGTACACTGAAAATGACTTGCAAGATTTTATTGGTCTTCAAAAATACAAATAACTTAATATAACGAAGTCTAGGGTTCAAAATCAAAGGGGTAAATCATAATCCAGATGGGGAGGAGAAAAAGGTTGGTATGGGTTGTAAACAAATAAAGGTTAGCAAAACAAGTGACTTCTCCAGATGCCGTCAATCCCCTGGACGAAGTGGAGAGGAGTGTTTGAGTCCAAGGTTTTATCCTCTTCATAATTAAGTGGTGAACAGGTAACAGGGGTGTGCGATCTCCCACGCTCTCCAAGAAGAACACCGCCACCCGCAGGCGAGCAAGTAGAACGCAGGGTCGTAACACCTCCCTCCTAAAAAGAAAGATTCGGCAACGAATCTAAAATGACAAAGAAAAGACAGTTAAACACTACCCAGAACGAACACAATAAAAGTTCTGGTGGTCCAAAGGAACGTCATCCTCTCTTCATTTCTTAACACCTCTGGGCCCTAGAGATGCGAAGAAAAGGAACAAACAACGTAGAAATTATGTTACGCTCTGGAAAGTGTGTCAGCTATAACATTATCTTTTCCTCGGATATGTCTAATCTCGAGATGGAAAGGTTGTAGGATAAGACTCCATCGCATAAGCCGCTGATTTCGATTTCTCATCCGATTTAAAAACACCAAAGGATTATGATCCGTATAAATAATAATCGGTGCAGCAATTGACCCTAGGTATATCTCAAAATGTTGTACGGCAAGAGCTTCTTTCTCGATGGTGGAATATACCTGTTGATGTCGATTAAATTTCTTAGAAAAGTAACTTACAGGATGTTGAACCTGGTTCGAATCCTCCTGCAGGAGAACAGCGCCCGCACCGCAAGCACTCGCATCAATTGCAAGAATAAAAGACTTTTCGAAATTCGGAGCGGTCAAAACAGGGGCACATGCCAGCAAAGCCTTACAATTTTCAAAAGCCTGCTGACAGGTCTCAGACCACTGAAAAGATAACTTTGGACTCAATAAATCGGTAAGAGGTGAGACTACACTGGCAAAATTTTCGCAAAAACTTCGATAATATCCCACCATGCCGAGAAATCGTCTCAATTCACGACAAGTGGTGGGAGCTGGAAAGTTACAAATGGCTTCTACCTTAGTCTCAATGGGCTTTACACAACCATTTCCCACTACCTTACCCAAATAGGTAACGGTTGCCTTCGCGAATTCGGATTTAGCGAGATTGATTGTAAGATTAGCCTTTGCTAAACGAGAAAAGAGTTCTTTAATCTGGTTAAGATGCTCAGACCAGGAGGAACTATACAGCACGATGTCATCAAGATATGCCTCACATCCTGACATTCCATACAGTATACGGTTTACGAGTCGCTGGAAAGTCGCGGGTGCATTTCGAACTCCGAAAGGCATTACCGTATACTGCAGGAAAGCATCAGGCGTAACGAATGCAGATAACTCCTTCGCACGACTAGTCAAAGGCACCTGCCAATACCCCTTTAAGAGGTCGAATTTACTGACGTAACGGGCAGAGCCAACCTGATCGACGCAGTCATCAACTCGAGGTAAAGGGAAACAGTCCGGCTTTGTCACAGAGTTAAGTTTTCGATAATCTGTGCAGAATCGATACGAGCCATCAGGTTTATTTACTAAAACACAAGGAGAACTCCATGAACTGAAACTAGATTTAAGCCAGATTATGAGCAAGCAGGTAGTTCACCTCTTGTTTCAGCAAATCTCTTTTAAAAGGATTGACTCGATAGGCGTTCTGTTTAACTGGACATGAGGTTCCTACGTCGATATCATGTTCTATGACGGAAGTGCGACCAGGAACATCAAGGAAAAGAGAGGGAAATGACATCACCAACTCAGTGACATCACTCATCTCCTTCTCGTTCAAATAAGAAAGATGAGAGGACAGGTTAAGAAGAATCTTAGAATTTTTTAAGTCGCCCGTCGACCTTTTCCCGAGAAAGAAAACTCTCATCTTCATCAGCATTCTCTAAAGAATCCCCGCTCGTGCTTCGAAAGAGAGGAGAAGATTTTGGAAAAGAGTCACAAGAGTTTACCACATTAACAGTAACAGAACGAACAGGAGCTATATACAATTTCAACAGGTTACTGTGACAGACTTGTACTTTTTTTCTCCGGTCAGGAGTATTCAACAAGTAATTATTATCAGAAAGGCGTTTAGCTACACTGTAGGGGCCTGTAAATTTAGCCTGAAATGGGTTGGCAGGTAGAGGCAGCAAAGCCAGTACTTGATCACCCACCCGAAACTCTCTCAACTTAGCTTTTCTGTCAAAATGCTGCTGCATTTTTATTTGAGACTTACTCAACTTCTTTTTAGCGAGAGCTCGTGCCTCATACAACCTACGTTGGAATCCACTCACATAATCTGAAATGTTCTCAGAAGGTTTAAACGTTCGCCACTCCTCAGCTAACCCAGCCGTAGGTCCTCGCACTTCATGTCCGAACACCAATTCATTTGGGCTAAATCCAAGGCTTTCTTGGATTACCTCACGTATCGCTAATAACATCCACGGCAGACCTTCTTCCCAATCCGCATCGAGTTCCACACAATATGACCTCAAAAGGGACTTCAGGGTTTGATGAAACCTCTCAAGAACTCCTTGACTCTGTGGATGATAGGCACTAGAAATATTGTGGTGTACTCGAAGTTGATGCAGGGCTTTTGAGAACTGTTTTGACATGAAGTTCGAACCCTGGTCGGATTGAATAACTTTGTGAATTCCAAAGGTCGACATAAAATTAGTGAGGGCCTTCAAGACAGATTTTGTAGTGATGGACCTTAACCCTCTGGAGTCTAAGGTGTTTTTGGGGTCCTTGAGATGTTTTGACATGACCTGATATTTGTATTTTTTTCAGTTGCTTATAAACATATTAATGGCAAAGGTGTAATTACACTCTATTTAGCACGAACATGACTATCATAATATGTGAGCAACATGTATGTACATGTTTGCATTTTTGAGAGAATATTATTTATGCGTGGTTATTCAAAAAACTCAAACTTAAATGTTCTGATATAAGACCACAAACGACCAACTTCACATATTCCCACAATACTTTTGACTAATGGATGTTGTCGGCTAGAGTATTTACTTCAAAATGATCTGAAAATCATCCGGGCTAATCGTTCACATTAAACAATAGATTGATTTAAATTTTGTAAGACACTTTTTGTTTGGAAAGGCAATATGCAGGGGGGCGTGAATGATCCAACAAGGTCATGAATAATGTCCTCATTCACACCTGAGAAGACAAAGAAGACCTGCTAATGCTGCATACTAATGAGCCTTTCACTGAGTGTGTCACTGAGCCACACAGAATGCAAAGAATGCAAAGATAACACACACATATATATATACATACATACATACATACATACATACATACACACATACACACATACACACATACACACACACACACACACACACACACACACACACACACACACACACATCTACAGAATTGGTTCAGAGTTGGAAACATCTTGAAAAAAAAGTGTATTTTTCCACAAACTGTGTAGGCCTATGCTTGCAAATTGTATAATATCCAAGGTAAACATTTCTAGTAATTGTGCAGTTAATTCTCATTCGTATTTTCAGAAAGTTTTGGATTATGTAGGCTATCCTTTCCCCAAATTTGTCACTAATAAAACACAAAAATAATTGAAGGCTTTTAAGATTTTGTTTGCACCTTGGAAATTAGGTTTTGATGTGGCAGTACAAACTTTATAATCTATCCAAAACGAAATGTTGTCTTTCATATTTCGTCTGTAACATATCGTCTTTTATAATATAGCCTATATTAGGGCATAAATGTTAATTTGCAGTTTAAAATGTTGCTTATACAAAGACATTTTATTTCAACGTATTCAGTCGATTTTTACTCATCTCAGTAGGCAATAGATATTTCATTCACACACAGACACGCGCGAGCTGTAAAGTTAGTAAACAAAAAACGCATGTGTCTGTGCCGTTCATTCATTCAAACACAGAAACGCGATTCAAATTTAAACAGTCTTTTGCGGTTTACAGACACCATTTCATATCGCGATTAGAACAAAGCACTTACTGATGATCTGCAGCTGGATCCGTTGTTCGGCTACTCCAGCACGTTTGAGGTAAAATTTCCAGGATAATCACGATATTATTAGCAGAGCTATTCCTCACAGCGAGTGTGTTGTCCAGCTGCTGTGGGCGTTGACTGGTTTGCATGTGTTGCTCCAGATCATCTGCGTTTGAATAGCGCGCGCTCTCGATGGGCGTGTCACATTAGCGGAGTAATGAGGTGCCAGAACGATAATGAGCACAGCTGATCTCTCGCTCTTTTTATATAGATTACATAAACAGAGAATATTTGTTTTAGATTTGAATTAGATAATTTAAAACTACACACTTAAATGATTATAGAGATATATAGCTCATGTCTGAGTGAATAGTATTCGCTGAGTTTTGTTTGAGTTTAGAGAAGTGCTTCAGAAAAAAAGTTCACGGAGACGGAGAGGCATAAAGCACTCCCTGTTTACTTTCTTTATTTTACAAAAGCACAATGTTTTATTTCGATTGTAAGTGGACACATAAAAAAGTAGACATTTAACAGCTTATTTTTTCATATTTCTTAAGTCTGTATGACCAAAACCGACGGAGTATTTTAGGTCTATTTTGCTGCTATGTAAAAAAAAACGAGCAAAACGCGCCCACGCGTTTGCCGACCTCAGGGGGTTAACGGATAAGCAGCAGGATAACGAGTAGTCTGGCACATCACAGTTAGAAGGTATTGATGACCAGTCTTAGACCGGGGCGAAGGACCAACACAGTCAATTATCAAATGCTCGAAAGGAGTGGAAACGACGGAGATAGGCTGCAAAGGAGCAACAGGCACTTTTTGATTTGGCTTACCGGTGATCTGGCATGTATGACAAGATCGAATATGTTTAGCCACATCTCGTTTTACTTTAGGCCAATAGAACTGCCGCAAGACCCGATCGTACGTTTTACGAACTCCGGTATGACCAGCAAGTCCTTGATGAGCCAAATTCAACACAGAGTCTCTCACTGTAAAAGGAATCACAATCTGAGTTTTAGGTTCTAGAGAAACATCTTTATGCAGGACCACTGTCCGACAAAGCAGACCATCATCAAAAAAAAACGAAGAGGACAGAGCATCAGAACACTTAGACCCTGCTGCAGAGAATAACGGTTTAAGAGTGTCATCGCTCTGTTGAGCTCTAATTAAATCCTCTCGAGAGATCTGTAACAAAGAAGTCAAAGAAAAGTCATCAACATCAGAGAGATCAACAGTGGGTTTTTCAAGAGTGGATAGAACCTCAGATGTTTCAGCAGATTCACTTTGCAGCACTGTTGAATCTTTCTGGTCAGAAGACAACGAAGGACAGGACTTCAGGTCTCTCTGCTCAGGACATTTAGACCCATCAGATCCTAGCTCACCTGAATTAACAGTATAAAAGAAAGTATCATGCAGTGGAACTTCAACTTGATTTTCAGATAATGGTTTAGCCATTGATCGAGTGACTGCACAAGCTGGAAACAAATCAGGAAATTCTCTACAATTTTCAACATCAGGTTTCCTAGGTGTACATGCTATTATGGGTGGAGCTGCCACACCACTCCGTCCCCAAACATTCCCACCAGCTAAATCATTTCCCAGAATAAATGTAATCCCAGGGACTGGAAGTGCAGAACGAACGCTAACTACTACATCACCAGTTACAATAGCAGAGGAAAGATGGATACGATGCAAAGGCACTTCAACAAACCCCATCTCAAAACCTCGCACTAATACACGAGTTCCAGTAGCAGTTTCAGAAGTTAAAGGCAAAATTCCTTCTAAAAGAAACGACTGCGCGGCTCCCGTATCTCGAAGAAGACGTACTGGCACCGTTTCGTTTGAACCAGACAATGACACATTTCCTTCAGTGATAAATGGTGTATACTCAACAGAGGAAGTTATGCACTGATCAACAGATTTATCACTTGAACTAGATAAATGACGATCTTTCTCATCAAGAGTATCAACAATGAATGGCGAAGTAGAAACCAAAGCAACAGGTTTCGACAATCTTTCTTTCTTCTTCAGAATAAGACAGTCAGATATTTTATGACCAGGCTTTTTACAATAAAAGCAAACCATGTCTCGAGAAAGTGCTGGTTTACTAGAATGTTCAGCAACTGTCGCTCTAATATTCCTACTCAGCACAGGAGACTTTGTCTTAGGTTGAAAGCAAAACTTAGACTTACTCATATCGTTGGTTTTAAGACCGACTGCACTGAATGACCCACGATGGGTTAACACAAATTCATCAGCCATGATAGCAGCTTCAGAAAGTGTATTCACCTTGTGTTCAGTGAGATGCGTAGCTACAGCACGAGGAACACAATGTTTAAACTCCTCTAAGAGCACTAATTCTCTTAACTGCTCTTTAGTTGTAACTTTCATTGAAGTGCACCAACGATCAAATAAGTTTTCTTTTTCTCTTGCAAATTCAACATGAGTACATTCATCAACTTTAGTCAAATTCCTACATTTTTGACGATATGCCTCAGGCACGAGTTCATATGCATGCAACACAGCAGATTTCACAACATCATACTCACCACTCTGTTCCAGTGAGAGTGCAGAATAAACTTCCTGAGCTTTACCTGTGAACACACACTGCAACAATAAAGTCCAAAAGCTTTTCGGCCATTTCATGGACAAAGCAACAGGTTCAAAGTGATAGAAATATTTATCCACTTCCTTTTCAGAAAATGGCGGCACCAATCTCATATTTCTGTGAACATCAAACACAGGTTCACCTGCATTCGCAAGCCGTGGAACAGGAGGCACATTCGCTTGTGAATCTTCAGCTGTCTTTGCTGCCAACTCCAACTCCAGCTTTTTTTAACTGAAACGCTCTCTCATCCCGATCTCTCTCTAACTGAAACGCTCTTTCATCCCGTTCCTTCTCCAACTCAAGTTCCAGTTTTCGCACAGTTAATTGCTGTTCTAATTCTCTCGCAGCGAACTCTCTCTCTAGCGCTCTCTCCTTCGCAGCGCGATCCTCACGCTCAGTGCGGATTTTCACTGCATCTAAATACAACTGCTTCTCCTGCAATGACATATCTGGAAATTTTCTCTCACTTTCGTCAACATCAAGAGGAGTAGACACAGACGATTCACTGGGAATAAACTCAGCGCCTACCTCTAAAACTCCTCTATCAGCAAGTGATCGCTTCAAAATAGTCACAATTGTTTCCTTCCGCCTCTTCTCTTGAGAAGTAAGATCGACACTGAAGCGTTCGGCGATTTGCACCAACTGCTCCTTTGTACAACTCTCAAGCAAAGCTTCTGAGGGACACGCAAAGAAATCTTCGAGCACCGAAGACATTTTATTCGTATGTGTATACCTACAATAACACAAACGAAACCACTAAATCACACACGTGAGACACTGTTTACCAAAAATACAACTCCCACAAATCACTGCTTCGAAGAGAAACTACGTCACCGTATTACGCAACCTATACTTATTCACAAAACTTCCAAAGACTTCCCACAAGTCAAAACACAGTGTAAGCGCGAAAATAAACCGCACTATACACACAAATGCAACGATTTACCTTTATATATCTTTGTAGAATGGATTGTCCGTTTACAATATGAGAAAACTCCAGCTCCTAACTCAGAAAACACTAACTAAATCCTACCTGGTCTTCAGAGATGTACCGGGCTCGGGGCGACATTAAACGCTGAGCTCCGCGACAATCAGTCAAACTGAAAGTCCGGAAGCGTACCCCCTACAGAGAGTTAATCTCCACCCAGGATAACCTCCAAAAACAAGAAAGGCAAAATAACAAAACAAAACAACAAACAGTGCTCCGTCGGAAGGATTGTATTCACAATCCAGCTGGAAACACTCTAACTAACCAGAGTTTCTCATTTATAAAAGGTAACCATTCACAAAAACATACACACATACAACCCATACTTACCAACGTTTCCTATCCCCATAGGATCCCGGTCGAGATCCCCAATTTATGTTACGGCCAGCTCGTTTCGACCGTACATAAAGTATACAAGTACACTGAAAATGACTTGCAAGATTTTATTGGTCTTCAAAAATACAAATAACTTAATATAACGAAGGGTTCAAAATCAAAGGGGTAAATCATAATCCAGATGGGGAGGAGAAAAAGGTTGGTATGGGTTGTAAACAAATAAAGGTTAGCAAAACAAGTGACTTCTCCAGAGGCCGTCAATCCCCTGGACGAAGTGGAGAGGAGTGTTTGAGTCCAAGGTTTTATCCTCTTCATAATTAAGTGGTGAACAGGTAACAGGGGTGTGCGATCTCCCACGCTCTCCAAGAAGAACACCGCCACCCGCAGGCGAGCAAGTAGAACGCAGGGTCGTAACAAAGCCTAGAGATAACCAAGGCCTGGGCGAGAAGTTGTGTTGCATGCTCAGTTAGGAAGGGCCTGATCTTCCTGATGTTGTGCAGTGCAAACCTGCATGATCGAGCTGTGTTTGTGATGTGGTCTGTGAAGGTCAGATGCTCATCAAATGTTACTCCAAGGTTTCTGACCGACCTTGATGGGGTGATTAAAGTTGAATCTAGCTGGATAGTGAAGTCGTGCTGTAGAGACGGATTGGCAGGGAGGACGAGAAGCTCAGTCTTTGCCAGGTTGAGCTGCAGGTGATGTTCCTTCATCCATGCCGAGATGTCTGCCAGACAGCTTGAGATACGTGCAGCTACTGTGGGATCATCAGGTTGAAATGAGAGGTAGAGCTGGGTGTCATCAGCATAGCAATGGTAAGAGAAGCCACGTGCCTGTATGATGGGTCCCAGTGATGTGGTGTAAATGGAGAAGAGGAGCGGTCCAAGAACTGAACCCTGAGGAACCCCTGTAGTCAGTTGATGTGCTTTGGATACCTCGCCACTCCATGCGACCCTGAAGGACCTACCTGTGAGATAGGACTCAAACCAGTGGAGAGGAGTTCCTGTGATGCCCAGTGATGAGAGGGTGGACAGAAGAATCTGATGATTCACAGTGTCGAAGGCAGCAGGCAGATCCAGGAGAATGAGAACTGATGATTTGGAGGCAGCTTTTGCGATCCGTAGGGCTTCTGTGACTGACAGCAATGGAGTTTCGGTTGAATGCCCTTTCTTGAAGCCAGATTGGTTTACATCTAGTTGGTTGGTCAGAGTGAGGAAAGATGATACTTGGTTGAAGGCAACTCGTTCAAGTGTTTTCGCAAAGAATGGTAGGAGAGAGACAGGTCTATAATTTTCTAAGAGTGATATGTTTAATGTCGGTTTCTTAAGCAGTGGAGTTACCCGAGCCTGCTTGAATGCTGTAGGAAAAGTGCCAGTGTGGAGGGATGAGTTGATGATGTGTGTGAATGCTGGTAGAAGTGTTGGAGAGATGGCTTGTAGAAGGTGTGAGGGGATGGGATCTAGAGGGCAGGTGGTGGGATGACTGAAGAGGAGAAGTTTAGATATTTCTTTCTCGGTTAGTGGAGAGGAGGAGGAGAAAAGGTTTTTGGGAGTGGGAGGGGTTGGACTGGGTTCCTGTGTGTGTGGAGCTGAGAACTGACTGATGATAGTTGTTGTTTTGATGGTGAAGAAGTTAGCAAAATCATCAGCAGTTAACGAGGAGGTGGGTGGTGGTGGAGGTGGACAGAGGAGAGAGTTGAATGTCTTGAAAAGTGTTAGCGGTGCTGTTGATCTTGTTGTGGAAATAAGAAGATTTTGCAGCATGAACATCAACAGAAAAGGAAGAGAGCAGAGATTGATACATACTAAGGTCAGTTGTGTCTTTTTATTTGCGCCATTTCCTCTCTGTTGCCCTGAGTTTGGTCCGGTGTTCACGAAGAACCTCAGATAACCAGGGGTTAGAGGGAGTAGTACGTGCTGGCCTGGAGGAGATAGGGCAGATATTGTCTAAAGAAGAAGTTCTTTAGAAGAAGAAGAAGGCTTTCCTGTAGCTCAAACAGTAGAGCGTTGGCGCTGCAACGCCAAGGTCATGGGTTCGATTCCCAGGGAAAGCAAGAACTGACAAAATGTAAAATGTGTTTCTTGAATGCAATGTAAGTCACTTTGGATAAAAGTGTCTGCCAAATGCATAAATGTAAATGTAAATGTAAGTTAAAGTGGAGCATAAAGTATCTGTTGCGGTACTAACATCCAGAGATGAGAATTGTGAGGGTGAGGGGAGAGAAGATGACACAGCAGAGGAGAGATGGGAGGGAGAGAGTGAGCGCAGGTTTCGTCTGAAAGTAACTGGTAGGGGGTTTGGTGGAGCGTGGGTAGTGAGTTGTAGATTGAAAGTAATGAGGAAATGATCAGAAACATGGAGAGGTTTCACCAAAATGTTGTCTGTGATGCAGTTGCGTGTGTAAACCAGGTCCAGTTGGTTGCCTGATTTGTGAGTACCTATGGTGATGACGAGCCGTTTGAGATCGAATGAGGCTAGGAGAGAGAAGAAAGTCTGTTGCATTCGGCTTCTCTAGATGAATGTTGAAATCACCAAAGACTACAAGTGGGGTGCCATCCTCAGGGAAAGAAGACAGCAGCACATCCAGCTCTTCTACAAAGCTTCCCAGTTGACCTGGGGGGCGATACATGACTACAATATGGATCTTAATGGGAGTTGTAAGTGTAATAGTGTGAACTCTGGAGTACCGCAGGGCTCTATTTTGGGGCCATTGCTGTTTACAGTATATATTAATAACATTAGTGAAAATGTGATTAATGCAAAAATGCATTTGTATGCTGATGATACTATTATTTATTGTTCTGCAAAATCACCTGCTGAGACCATTTTAAGGCTACAAGAAGCATTTGAAAATATCCAGCTTAATCTACAGGCATTAAGTTTAGTTTTAAATGATAAGAAAACTAAATATATGTTTTTTAATAGAACCCGTAAGCCTGGACCTTCCTTGCCTCAACTCCGCACATTACAGGGCAGGCCAATAGAATTAGTTTGCTCATATAAATATCTGGGTTTTATATTAGAGGAAAACATGTCTTTTAATTTGCATATTGAACAGTTAGTCACTAAATTGAAATTAAAGCTGGGTTTTTACTTCAGAAACAGTTCCTGCTTTTCACAGAAAGCCAAGAAAAAGCTGGTTGAAGCTACCTTTTTGCCGGTTTTAGACTATGGAGACGTGTTTTATAGACACTCCACAAAGACCTTGTTGAAATCATTGGATTCTGTGTATCATTCAGCATTGAGATTTATAACGCATACAAAGTACTCTGTTCATCACTGTGTATTATATGAAATGGTCGGTTGGTCCTCACTTAACACAAGAAGGTTCAAACATTGAATGATCTTTGTATATAAATCAATAACTGGACATACTCCTTTATATTTAACTACACTCTTAACACCTAGTAGATCTGAATACAAGCTAAGATCAAGTAGATACATACTGTATGATGTTCCGCAAATTAAAACAGAGTTTGGCAAAACTTTTAGTTACAGTGCTCCAACTTCATGGAATGAGTTGCAAAACCAGCTAAAACTGGAGGTTTTTATTTCACATATTGAATTCAAGTCTTATCTAAATCAATTTTATCATCATGTTTGTGATTGTTTTAAATAGGGATTTTCTGTATATTTTAATTCTTCTGTGGATCCCTGTCTTTTGTTGTTTGTTGTCTGTTAAAGTGTATCCTCTATGTGCTGCCTTCTTGGCTAGGGCTCACTTGTAAAAGAGATTGTAATCTCAATGTAATTTTCTTCCCTGGTAAAATAAAGGTAAAAATAAATAAAAAATGGCATGATATTCAAACGAGTAGTTATTGCATAGAGAGGAGAGGGTTGAGTATTTCCAATTGTTAGAAATGAGAAGACCTGTGCCCCCACCCCTCCCAGACTGGCGAGGAGTGTGAGAGAAAGAGAAGTTGTTAGAGAGAGCAGCAGGGGTTGCTGTGTCTTCTGGACGAATCCAGGTCTCAGTCTAGCCTAAAATATTAAGAGTAGAGTGAGATGCAAAGGCTGGAATGAAGTCAGCTTTGTTGACTGCTAACTGACAATTCCATAGACCCATAGAAATAGAGAGAGGTGTGTGAGAGGATGAGAGAATGGGACGCAGATTAGCAGTATTGCGCTCCCTTCTGTGCGTGATGAGAGAGCGCCGTCGAGAGACAACAGGAATGTATTAAAAAGCACATATTTAGTAGGGAAATACTATACCAGTGTGAAAGGAAGAGGGAGAATAGGATACTTAAGTGCCTTGTAGGTGTCCTTGCTCGGAGTCGCGCAGGTAGAGTCGATGGTCTTTACCCGAGTCGGTCTTCACACGAGGAGAGCTGAACGCTTCCGCTGACGCTTGCGCGACAGCACGCACACTACAGAAAAATAGTGCTTTCAAACGCCTGAGTGAGGACAGCTGTCTCTCCAAGCAATTAACACAGGCAAAGCAAATAATCCGAAAATGGGAGAAATCGAAACTGCCTGTTGGACAGCTACACTTAAGTGCTATAAAATTTAAACTGCAATACTTTTCAGACGCGGCTGTTATTTAAAGTAGTAATGCGTCTAATTAAAATACAGATTTGTTTGAAGGTAAAAATGTACAAATAACCACAGAATCGAAAATAGCCCGACTTTCTGGAAAATAATATTCAAGTCTCAGAGCTAGAGACCAGGTCAAGTCTCAAGTCTCTTGTGTAAATAAGTGTTGCATCACGTACAGCGACCCATCCAGGCTGCTTAGAACACTGCTTAGCTATATATAAGGATCAAAGCATGTGATATGCAGTGTTGGGAGTAACGCTTTACAAAAGTAATGCATTACAGTAACATATTACTTTATTACTTTTACGTAAGCCGGCATTACTACAGTAATCAATTTTCAGTAATATTTTACTCGGTACATGTTCAGTAACGCTTGCGTTACAATGCACTTTTAGTTGTACAAAAAAAAAAAAAACGAGACAATGAAAAATGCAAGTAGGCTAAGTTACCTGTTCGTGGTCAGTCAATAGCCGCGTGTGGTGTCCAAGTTTGTAAATGAAGACTAAATGGCAGCGTCTGATATATTTGTAGCGATTTATTTTTTACAGGAGTTTCAGCCTCTGTGCTCGCGCTGGCCAGTGGAAAAGCGGCTAATGGGTGATGATGGCATGAAGAAGACTGTACATTCGCGAGATGGACGTGTGCGCATTAGGCTACTTTATTTGTTCTGTGTTTTCTTTCTAAGCAGTTAGGCGATGTTTAGCTGGTGTTTTTCATCACGTTTTCATCACGCAATCATGTTTTTAAAGCGGTGCTGCCGATAAAGCACCTAAAAGCTGTCAAAGAACCATCAAAAGCAATGATAATGAATGTCAAATATAGCAAGGAGACATTTTAATTGTTTATTAATAAAGATGAAGTTGACTATGCTAACTCGCGATCTTCGCATGTAGTGAATGCGCCAGAGAGAAATAGGCTATGGATTACATAAGCAGAGAGCAGTCTGTTTTCTTTCGTTTTGAATTTTTCTGTTTAAAAGTAGAAATTTCAATATAGATATATTTCTCAGGTCTGTGAAGTAGACTAGCCTACCTTATACGCTAAGTTTCAGTTAATTTATGAGACGCGCTCCAGTTCACGCGCAGGCGCCTCCGTGTCGTGATTATATTGTCTGCTATATTTACTTCTTATTTATTAAATCCAGGCAATTGGTTGATGAAACATTGATTACAATTAAGATACAATTAATACAAAACGAAATTCACTTTAAAGAAAGGCTTTGTGCCTTCTGTTTGAGGTGAAAGTTTTAAAGCAGTCTTTTAGTCACTGTGTGTGTGTGTGTGTGTGTGTGTGTGTGTGTGTGTGTGTGTGTGTGTGTGTGTGTGTGTGTGCGCGCGCGTTATCTCAGAATTAACCCGACAGGGAGATCAGGATCAGGTCTTCATGAGCCTGAAGGGGTTTATTCTGAGATAACCACCTCACTTATTTGGGCTGACCAGCTCAATCCAGCATTCCCCGAAGAGGACATATTTGCGGGCAACCTCAAGCTCGCAGACGAACCGGCCAGTTCCGGCAACGAGGCCCCTTCTTGGGGTCTCAGAGGACGAGGAGGCCATCCCGCCCTCTGGCGTTCCCGATGCCAGCGCCCCTGTGGCCTTGCCTCAGTCCATTCTGCTGGAAGTGTGTGAGTGAGCGGCCGCTCGCCTCAACATTGAGTGGCCGGCTCCACAGAGCGCCACCGACCAGGAGAGGGACATTTACGACGGGAAAGTGATGGGACCCCCTCCCAGTCTGAGGAAACAACTCTTCCCTGTCCTTCCAGCGTGCACGAGGCACAACTCAACTTCAGGCACGGTCTCACGGGCCTTGAGGTGAAGGATATGGCTGCTCTTGGCATGGGTGATCCACCCTGCTATCGAGCCCCCCATCGCCAGGCACCTTCACCCTGTCCAGGGCAGGCTGCTCGCTCCCCCTTAGCCGGTCTTGCCCAACAAGATGGACCATTTTTCTGCCTCAGTTCACCAGGCCGCATATAAGTCCTCGGCCTTGGCTGTCAGGACCCTGAATGTCTCTTCCCTCCTCTCCGCTTACCAGGCAGAGATTTTGGACGAATTAGGTCAACAGCTGGAAAAGGGAACCCCTTCACTAATCTTGTGGAAAGAGATCACTGGCACTGCTCCCCTGTACCTGAACTTATTACTTCAGACTTATGTGCCATCCAGAAACTTGCGCTCTGCAAGCGAGCGGCGTCTTGTGGTGCCATCTCAAAGAGGCACTGGATCTCTCTCTCGGACCTTCACCACGACTGTTCCCTGCTGGTGGAATGATCTGCCTAACTCAGCCAGAGCTGCTGAGTCTGTAGCCATGTTTAAGAAACTGCTGAAGACGTATCTTTTTCGGCAGCACTTGATCAAGTAATACGAACACTTTCTCCTCTATTCTATTTATATATATATATATATATAAAAAAATATTTACGTCTACTGCGTTAGATTAAACTGGGAAGGGTAATAGCACTTACATACTGTTGTCCTACTGTTAGTTTCACTGCTTCTATTTGCTCTTTGGATAAAAGCGTCTCCTAAATGAATAAATGTTAATGTAAAGATGACACGGGTTCAAATCCCGAACAAACATGGGCTACTGTATTAGTGCAAAGAGATTTGTCTAGTTCTAAAACTCTGTTACACCATATAGTTATTTTTTGTTGCTGCTTATAGGCTATTTATAAAATAAAATGACCATGCATTTCCATTTCACACTAAGGAACAAATATTATCAAACAGACTGACTGAATTTATATTTGTATAATAATTCAATCGTAATTTCAAAAGTAGTTATGTTAAAAACAGAAGAAAAACAACAATTTCATGGGGTTCCCTATACAGAAAGAGTTTTTAAAAACATGGTTGTTAGCCAGAGGGGATTAGCTAGGGTTGCCACCCGTCCCTTAAAGGTCCCATGACATGGGGTTATTATATTATTTTATAATGTTTCCTGGGTTGCCCTTATAATGTTAGTATGTTTTTTAGATAAAAAATAGCCATAATTTAGAAACAAAAGGCATTTTTCCTAGCCCAGTTTTAGCCTCTGATTTGAACGCTCTGTTTGAAGGGGCGTGTCTGTGTGAGACTTCAGTGTAACCGCCCACTGCTGTGATTGGCTGACATGCTTGCATATGAAATAGCTACTTATTACATGTGAAACTCTCTCGAATACTTTTACTACAGTTATTATACGTTTTTACTATTACAGCTATCGAGATTAACAAATCGTCAGAAGTTTTTAAAGTATTTAGATCTATTCCCATCACATAAAATGTTGCCGTGATGAGCATTGCGCAAGCAGATGACAGTCTGTTGTTGATCGCGAGAATGAAGATCTTATCATTGCAACGCAGTTTCTGCACTCTCTCTGCTTTCACCAATGCAAACACGACGATGTAAATACAGTAAGAGCGATCATGTGTGGAGTGTAACGTGCGTCATTGATTTCATAACGAGTTTGGCAAGTGTCCAGATAAACTCGATCGCGCTGTGTCCATGAGAAAATGAGCTAGGAAGTATAGGAACGCGTGCGCGCGATTCCTACAAAGATTGTTCTTTGATCGCTTTCTGTATATAATTTATTCACAATTTAAATACGATTATTTTCATCCTACTAAAAGAAACGATGTGAAGTTTATATTTTAGTCACTGGCTTGACTTACAGGCATAGACAGCTGTATTGAACGATTTGAGAGAAAGATTAGCCTACCTGTCTGAACTTGAACATTTAGGCTACACATCAGAAAGTGTTGCTTGGTAGCTCGATCGATTTATTTCCAGACGTTCGTCGAAGCCACCTCTATGACCCAAGTTGAGGAAACAGTCGTTGGTGAAATGTTTGCCGCAGACATGCAAAACTTTGGGGAGATGTGTCGGCGCATTTCCAGAGAAAATGAAATGAATCCACTGGTTCTTCTGGGGCTTGGATGAAGGAACTAAAAAAAGGTTTTGGTGTTCATTTCATCCAATTATTGAGCCATTATTATGCTTCGCTCGCTCAAAAGCCATGATATCTCCCGTGGACAAACTAAAATCGCGCGCACGCGTTCCTACTTCCTAGCTCATTTTCTCATGCGGGAAATATTCTCTGGGCGGGCAAAGCAGGAGGGGAGGTAACATTTCCTCCGTATGACGTCATACGGAGGAGATTCAAGATCAGCCCGATTGAGCTTCCACTTTCTCAAAGGCAGAGAAAGATAGCAAAAGCTCGATTTACACCGATTGAAATTTCTAGAAATTTGGGGACCATATAAAGGCTAGGGGAACTCATATTAATGTTAAAAAACCTCAAAAAGTGAAAATTTCATGTCATGGGACCTTTAAAATACGGAATCATCCCGTATTTACAAGTAAGATGATGCGTCCCGTATCAAATCAATAAGGGACGCGATTTGTCCCGTATTTTACATTAGGCCCACATATAGTTGAATAAAAAACATAAGGATTTTGCAGTATGGATAATACTAATAGCAAATATAAAGAAATCAATTTCGTAGTAGAGAAGCTCATTGCGTGATTGCATTTTAGCGTCTTTGTTTCTATAGCGACTGAGTCTCGTGAACATGCGCTGTAAACCTGCACGCTTGTTAACCCCTCGTGCGCTGTTCGGGTCTTTGACCCCAAATGACGTTTGCTGAAATAAATAAAAAATATCTTTGTCCACATGGCGTGAGACTTTGCACGGTTCACAACACTTTCTAGATCTACAAAAAAAATGTAAATCAATTTGAATAATATCTGTTTTTTATGTTAGTGTGGGGGAAAAAGTCACACTTGTGTTGTTTCAACAAAATGTAATTTTGAAACAACATAATAGTTTTTTTTTAGGATTTATAGTTTTAGGAGGATTTATTATATATTTTTTAATTTAGGCTATATAAATAAATAAATAAATATTTTTTATACAAAAACACACACAAAAAAAAATTCACTTTATAAAATTCAATTCAATTAAATTTTTATTTATATAGCGCCATTACAACAACCAGAAAGGTGCACAAGGCGCTTTCCATAAAACACATTTAAAAAAAAGACAGCAGTATATAAAAATTACAAGTTAAAACCAATTTAAACAGTAAAAACAAAATAGATAGCACACGACTAAAAATAGAACAAGTGATTACGTGTCGAAAGCCTTCTTGAAAAGAAACGTCTTCAACTGCGATTTAAAAACACTAAGCACAGTTATGTTACGAAGGGGAGTAGGTAAGGCATTCCACAAAGTAGGTCCCTGAATGGCACAAGATCGGCCTCCAAACTTTTTACATCTAAACTTGGGGATAATCAAAGAGAGGTGCTGAGAGGAGCGGGGGGTTCTGGCAGGTTGGTATACAGTGACCAGCTCGGAAAGGTATGCCGGGGCCAGACCATTGATGGCCTTAAAAACAAACATCAGAACCTTATACTCCACCCTAAACCGTACCGGGAGCCAGTGAAGTGAGCAGAGGACGGGGGTTATGTGTGAATGTTTATGGGTATTGGTAAGGAGACGCGCTGCTGCGTTTTGAACCATCTGAAGACGGTTTAGAAGTGATTGGTTAAGCCCAGTGTAGAGGGCATTACAGTAATCTAGCCTCGAGCTGATAAAGGCATGAATGGCTTTTTCTAAATCAGCACGGGACAGGAATGATTTCACCTTACTGAGGAGCCTACGCTGGAAAAAGCTACTCTTAACGACTGCACCAATCTGTTTGTCAAAATGCAATCTATTGTCAAATGCAACACCCAGATTACGAACAGTGGATGCAAACTGGGGCGTAAGAGGGCCAAAACTAAGAGAGCTACAAGGTGAGTCTGGGGTAAATAATATATACTCGGTCTTACCTTCATTCAAATGAAGAAAGTTCTGAGAAAGCCACCGTTTAATATCCTGGGTGCAGTTATGGATGGGGTCTAATGCTGAATGATTGTTCAAGACTACAGGAAGGTAGACTTGAAGGTCATCAGCATAGAAATTAAACTGAACGTTGTGTTTTGAAATGAGTTGACCAAGTGGCAGCATATAAAGGGAGAACAGTATAGGACCAAGAATAGAACCCTGGGGCACACCAGATGTTAAAGGGGCAGCTGAGGAGGAGAAGTCATCAAGCATAACTGAGAATGTTCTGCTGGTAAGATATGACGAGAACCAGTTGAGTACCGTGCCCTGTAGACCCACAACATGTTGTAAACGGGCGATGAGGATTGCGTGGTCCACGGTGTCAAAAGCAGCGGTAAGGTCAAGCAGCACCATAACCACTGAGTTTTTATTATCCAAAGCTCTAAGAATGTCATTATGAACCCTCAGTAAGGCTGACTCTGTACTATGTCTAGACCTAAAGCCAGATTGAATAAAATACCCACATTTCTAACGTTCCTGGATATGGATAATTTGACATGGTTTAGTGTAAGATTTTTGCCCATCTTTTGGAAAATGCATTTTTAAAAGTAAAAAAAATATTACTTTAGATGGCTGCAGAGCTACACAATTTGCTATTGGACTAAAATACATATTTTCACTAGTTTTTAGTTGGATTCATACCTACATATTATTAAATCACTATCCCTAAGGGATCACTAAGGGATGGGTGTCCCTTATTTTGCCACACTGAAGGTGGCAACCCTAGGATTAGCCAGGGGGACGGGGATTTCCTTCTGGTCTAAACATCCCTGCTTCTGCTGAATTATTTTTATCCCCGCTTCCACCCTCCGCAGTAATCAATGCTATACTTCACCAATAGACCATATAAAATATATAAAATAAAGAAATGCAACACGCACCTTTAAACAACAAACAATAAAGTCCTGTATTGAGAGATAACATGCAGCGCGTTTCAGTTTCGATGGTTCTAGTGGCCTTAATGCAAGCATGGCTTTTCAAAATGTTACAAAGCGTTTTGGGATTGTTTTGAATGAAATATTGAAGTTTATAATTAAGTGTTTTGGCACACCACGCCGAGTGGCGCTACACATTGTTCTAAAATCGGGTTTTATTCTGGGTATTAATGTATTAAGGTATTAATGTCCCGTCTTTCATATGGAGCGTATCGGATAGCCAGCCGGATGATACGGAGCAGGCAAAGGCACAATTCATTTCAGAATAAATCTCTCGATTTGTCCAAATAGGCCCTATCTTAATTCAATTATACATATTGTAGCTAATGTATTCATAGGTTTTTCATTAAAAAATCTATTTTAGGGTTCAATCCAGTAGTTTTCAACTGGTTTTGTAGAGTTAGAATGTTTGAGTAGTGTGTATGATTGTCAACAATCTGGCCTTATCTAAACATGAACTGTTGACCAAACACGTTCATACCAACTAAACATACAAGGCGCTTTAATTTGCGATCTACGTCGTTTTACTGTAAGATGAATTCAACAAGGCATTCTTTTTCTTTGAAGCAACAAAGGCTAAATAAATTGTTACAGTTGTTTTTTTGTAATTGGTGTGGATGACACACAGTGACATATACAGTATTATCAGCTGTGTGATGACAATTTAAAATGAACGTCTTGTTAACCCTTTATAGGGCACTCATTGAAATACTTGGAAATTCTAAATTTCAAACATAGAGTGTTATTGGAGGATATTATAAGACTTCTAAACATTTGTGAGTTTTTAAAAAAATCTATTTTTTTAGGTTGGAAATCAAGGGCAATGAAGTTACCATATATGGTTCCTCGCCAGTCTAGGGTAATGTTTTTCCCTTAAAAAGTGTATATATAAAAATATAATAAAAACACATAAACTTGTTACAAACATAAAAATATTTATTTAGGAACATTTTAAATGATTATTAGGAACATTTTAAATTAAATTATTATTAGGAACATTTTAAATTATTATTAGGAACATTTTAAATTATTATTAGAAAAAAAAATTGTCTTCAAGTCCAGCGAATTAGGCCACTGCTTCGTGGGTGGGAGGAAGTCAGGGTCTGCCACATCACCATCTTCCTCCTTAGAGCCCTCATCATCACTGATGCTGGGGTGGGCTGGGCTGGCACAACTGTCCCCCTCTTGCCATAAAAGATTCGCGTAGATAGCTGCAAAGAACAGAGAGTACATTTTTGAGTCAATATCAAGCCCAGTTTGAGTTATTTTTTGAGTAACAGTGAAGTGCAGATCTACTGAAATATAAATAATAAGAAAAATAAGTGAGTAACATTGGACTGGTCAGTCATAACACTTAAGTGCTACAAATATAAATCCTTTGAAATATTACTCAAATTATTAAAAATGTTTATTTTAATACATTAACATAATTTGAAACCAAATTAATGAATAGGGTATTCATTTATGGTTTGTGCTCCTAAGAACATCTAATATGATTCATGTTTTATAAATGCACATTTGTGCATTAAATTTTTTTTATAAATAAATGTATACATTTATAAAAGATCTGTACTACTGATCTTTGGTATGGTCAAGTACTGGTGGTACCACTTATTTTAGCAGTAATAAGTCTCACAGTAAAAATAAAAACTATGATAAAAACTGTTTCAAGGGCATAAAACTTACACATAAAGTGTAAATATATAATAAGAAGTGCAAAATATCATTGTAAGTATTAAAAACTGTTATAAAGGTCATAAAACTGACCAAAACCACACATATTTCAATATCTATGGCTTCAAAATGTCTATAAATGTGTTACGTTTCCCACTGGATCACTTTATAATGTTATTCAAACCTGTGATAACATCCAATGCACTAGTAAATACTATTGTCCTACGTTATAATCATAGACTGTGGTTATAATGCATTATTTGTAGAAAAAATACTTTTCTATACGTATGTCTAAATATGGACTTGCGCTAATCTTACGTGAACAGGGCGTATGATCAAATATGGTCTCATCATATTTCATGCCACAAATGTCACTACTTTCAAGAAATCTATGCAAACAACACCTATCTCAACATGCTGCACAACTATTCAACCATAGAATGTGTGAGTTTCATCAACTTACCATTTTTTGTTTTGAAGTTATTAGCGCTGATGTGGGAGTAGGTAGTAGCGCATAATCTCACTTTCCAATATCCGGAACAACACTGAAGTTTGACATGCTCCGCGCAACTTCTGATTGGTCAGATACCATCATGTGACTATCAGTGATGTAGCCTGATCTCCGCTGATTGGCTAGGAGAAATCTATGCGCTCATATGATAACGCAAACAGGCAGGGGAGAGTCAGTTTGCATGCGCGATTAAGTTACCAAATATGGTTCCTCGCCCGATAAAGGGTTAATCAGAGCCATCCTGGAAGGTGGTACAGAGTCAGAGATAGCGGGAGAAGAGACTCTATTCAAAGAGCGTAGATTCTGAAGAGTATCTCCACCGGGCGAACACGGATAGGAGGGTAGCAGGGGATTGGCGGAGGAGAATCCGGGAGAATGGGCCGAAGCCAGCGAGCAGGTGAATAGAGCGAACGCCAAACAGCACATCGGCCACCGCTTAAATTCCACGTCATGGAGACGAAGCTGGAGGCGCGGCCGGCGTGTAGCGCCACAGCAACCCCTCCACAACCGGGGAGCATCATGAGGCCATCTGCGCAGATAATCTGGAATATCCCAGGCAGAGTTTGGAAAGCAGGATTGTGATCCGGCCACAGAACTTTTTAACTCTGGGTTATATGTGGCCACAAAAGAGTCTTGAATATCCAGAAATAACTGGCGATCATAAACCAGAAGCGAGTAACAGT
Organism: Phoxinus dragarum; assembly: GCA_033366665.1. Taxonomy (NCBI): domain Eukaryota; kingdom Metazoa; phylum Chordata; class Actinopteri; order Cypriniformes; family Leuciscidae; genus Phoxinus; species Phoxinus dragarum. The sequence goes on from JARPMJ010003584.1 coordinate 74,024, forward strand.
TTGACACAGATAAAAACACAAAAATAACACAGAGTAGCAGAGATGTCAGACGGCATGCCACATACGCCGGCGCCATCTTTCACTCACATATGAAAACCGCGGCAGGCTTCGGCTCATCCCCATCGTTTATGTCATCAGAGGACAAGCTGTGTGTTTATCAATAGATTGTTATGTGATCAGCATCTGCAGTCCTTTTGTTATAAATGCAATTCACATAATGTAATACAAGAGCGATACGAGACAGTTTCCCTTCCACTGTGAAGCTTGTGCTGTTCACCCCTCATCACACTACTGTTTTCCTCAAGTGAAGAAATACTTAGAAAATATTATTTTAATTTGAAAAAGTAAAGTAGCCTAACCTGGTTGCCTTAGTTCGTTTAAACTAATATATTTAGTTGATATATTTAGGTGATATATTAAGTTGAACATTTTTTGAACATAAGATGATTTGACAAAAAAGGGAAAATTTGGGGATAAATCATGAAAACTTTGTTTTTTTAGTGTAGTGACAGACATCGCTGATTTAAACTGCAGATCAGAGTGAGTGACAGAGAAAACATCATGTAGTTTTTCGTTCTAATAAATAATGACCCAGCGGTGATTGTGATGTCACTTTGAAGTTGCAAATTGATAGATTCATATTCTTTAAAAAACAACAACAAAAAAACAACAGAAAGAAATGGTTTGATATAGGGCAGATTAAACAAATTGACACTCTAGACAATTACAGTAATATAATGTTTGTCTATATTATAAATTAATTTTAATTAATATGATCTGGTTAGTTAAAATTATATCAAATTAAATCAATATTCAAGGATTGACTTGATAGGTCGTGTAGAACCTATTGTATGTATTGTTTATGCCTTCCCTCGTATACAGTATTTTCCGGACTATAAGTCACGACTTATAGTCCAGTGCGACTTATAGTCCAGTGTGACTTATATATGTTTTTTTCCTCTTCATGATGCATTTTTTGACTGATGCGACTTATAGTTCGGAAAATACGGTACAAACAATTTATGAAATAAATGTTTTTTATGATCAACTTTATTGTTTATTTACTACAGTTTTTTAACCAGACTCAGTAAAAATATTTGAAAGTTATACTTTTATTCAGCAAGAATGCATTAAAGGGATCAAATGTAATAGTAAAGACTTGTACATTGTTACACACACACAAAATGCATTTCAAATAAATTTTGGTCTTTTAAACGTTCTATTTATCAAAGAATCCTAACATGATTTTATCAGTTTCTACAAAAATATGATGCACTCTGATCATAAGAAATGTTACTTGAGCCATTTACACCAGATCAACTTGTCATCATAGGATAGAATACATTTTAAAATATGTTCAAATAATATATTTAAATTAAAATGTTACAGTTTTACTAATTTTTTTCCCTATTCCCTGAACTTCAAGAGCAGAACAAGATTTATGGCTCATGTCAATAAAAATCACAGCTGCGTTTCATAAATATTCTGCAAGTATATATATTCACCAAATATTCACCAAGATTGTTTGGAGTTCATCAATTGTACAGAAAGTTGTTGTTTTCTATGTAATAGCGATGTCCCTGTGCCGTCTCTGGAGACCTCAGACGTCTCGATTAGTGGAGCAAGAACCTCTGAGGTGTAACTGCAGGTTCTCCTGTAGCTCTGGCCTGGACAGGCGGCGCTTGAACTCATCGGTGGTGAAGTAGTACATCACTGGGTCCAGACAGCAGTTCAGACTCGCTAAACACAAGGTGACCGGATGAACATGGAGGACTGCGCCCTTCAAGGCAGAACTAATGCTACCGTTGGATTTGGCCAGAAAGTCCAAAGGGAAAGTTATGTGATAGGGCACAAAGCAGACCAGGAACACACCAGCACAACTCAACACCATCTTGAAGGCCTTGTGCTTTTCCCCAGTGTCCTGCAGTACGCTGGTTTTCTCCCGCAGACTCGCGGCGGTCAGGCACGTGCAGGTGACCACTACAGCCAGCGGGAGAAGGAAACCCATGAGTTCTGCCAAGGTCACGAGGGACACACCTAGTTCTTTGCTGAGTTGCATCATGGGTAGCTCAGAGAAGCAGCAATAAACATTCTCATAGTCCCTCCGTAAAAGAGGGAACGGCAGACATCCGAAACACACAAAGAGCCAGCCGACTAAACACCAGCTGCGGTCCTGGCGTCTCTTCGAGCCGTCGTATCGCAGCGGCTGGATAATGAGTCGGCAGCGTCTCAGACTGATGCAGGCCAGGAAGTAGATGCTGGCGTACATGTTGACGTACTTCACGTAGAAACAGACCATGCAAGCAAACTTGCCAAAAGGCCATGAATTGTTCAAATAGTAGTAGACGCGCAGAGGTAGAGATAGCACCTGCAGCAGATCGGCCACGGCCAGGTTGATCATGAATATCACCGCCTTCTTCGTCTCCTTTATGTAGGCATAAAACACCCAGAGAGCTAGAACATTGCCGATCAGTCCAGGAACAAGAATCACCGTGTAGAAGACTGCGTAGATTTGATGCTGGTAATCTCGTATTATCGTTTGGTTCTCAGGGCTATTGCAAGTGAATGTGTCGACACTCATCTTTTCCTCTCATTTGACTGCAGTCTTTAATTGAGTTCAGCTTGGCATGGCACTGTAGTTTTGGGATGGCACACGTTGTTAGAGAACTCTCAGCATCCAATAGTCCACCACAGCATCCAGTGTACACTAAAATACCTGATCAAAATGAGTTTCTTTAAAACATCCCAGAAATAGTCTTCTGACATTGTTACTTCCACACACGAGAGTTGTCCAGTTCTGAAACACAGCAGACGGAGAAGAAGAAGTTAGCAGCAGAAGTTAGTCTCAAAATTATGTACAAATACATGCACACAGTTATCCATGACCTTCACTAATGTTGCAAATGTATTACAACCAAATTCCGCTTTTGTCTGCGAAATTCTGAATTTAATCAATGTGAAGACATGCAAAAAATTTCTTTAGTGTTAATGTTTTATAATTTGTGTATGCAAGAAGACGTGCATTTATGCCTTAGGTAACATGCGTGTGTTCATTGATGGTCCATCCTATTCGATTCATTTGGGATTTTAGACTTTCATTCCATGGCTTTCAGTTTAGTTATAATTACTGGTGTGTGATTTACATTTACAATCATGTGTCAACTCGAATCTAGTGTCATTACTAAAGAACATTCTTTTATTCCAGTCTAACCAGTAATTTCAGGCACTCAGAATGAACCAAAATGAAAACCCATTTGTGTTTGATGGATCTGATGTGAAGTTAACACTGCCGTTCACAAACTACAACCATGAAAGTTAACATGTGATGAAAAATAGTAACACCGGATATAAAGATATTGAAGTACAAGTTCAGGGACATTTATTTTAAGATAAGCATGCAATTGTATATATAGATACAGTTCAAGATTTAGCACAAGGGTTTAGTGCAAGAAATAAGGATATTGTATCATTAAATTATAAGTCTTCTTTTAATATTTCCAATATAATATGTTATATTGTGATATTATTAACTGGATTGTAATGGAGTAATTGTATGTAACATCATCCTCCAGGGACTACAGATGCAGATGAGCTAATGCATGGTCCCTATTAAATAAGTGAAATAAACTAAAAACTAAACAATTTTTTTCCCACCACCATGTCCCTTTAGGGGCTCCATAAAATCTACATTAAACTCTCACCACATAAAATGATGGGTTGTTTCAACTCAAATTCGGGTCAAATATGGATAAACCCAAACGTTGGGTTACATTTTTTTAATTAGATGTTTAATTCCGCTATCGCATCTGTTATAAAATTAATCGACAGCGCATTCATTTTAAAAGACGAACAGAGAACCGCAATCAAGGCCTTTGTCGATCGGAAAGATGTGTTTGCCGTCCTTCCTACGGGATTCGGCTAAAGTGTAATTTATCAGCTGCTCCGCTGGTGGCTAAGAAGACGGGACGCACTGAACACCAGTGGAAGGGATGCGCTCACGATCTCGGTTCTCTGAAGCCTCAGATGAACACGCTTCTCCAGCCTGCTCTCTTTCAGCGTCTTTACATTTTTTGAAATCAGTCAAGTGTTATAAAGTTGACTGATTTTCGTGTTATAATGTGTTATAAAGTTGACTGATTTTCGTGTTATAACGTTGAGACAGGGCCGACACATGCGAGAAGATTTATTTGCTTTATTGTTGAGATCTAATCCTAAACGGAGAACTTGTTCATATATACACACACATTTTGTATTTCTCTCAAAAATGCTATTCGTGCTTATAAATACTCCGCAAATTCTTAAATTATTTTTACAACAACGGCAAAGATCGTTTACACTCATTAATTCACTACTTCTTCCAGCGTGCGTGCAGTCGAGCTCTGTGGACAACTATGCGTCGCTCAACATACGTTGCTCTGATTGGTTGTAGGTCTATCCAATTGACTGCAGAGTTTTTCCTGGTTCGGTTAAGACACGCCTCATAATCAAAGCCCTATGGAGCCGTATCAGACTCACATTCTGCCTAGAGTATGAGTGTGACGAAGTCAGGCTAGGACAAAAGTCAAACCACAAAAACAACGTAAATAATTTATAAAAATCTTAGTTTGAATTCACAAATATGTGCTCGTGAATTGTGCAGACACGATTGTCAGATGAGTTTGGCTGTAGTGTGTAGCTGAAGGAGAGATGTGTAGATGAAGGAGAGATGTGTAGATGAAGGAGAGATGTGTAGATATAGGCAGAGGACGGGCTTGCTCATTTATAGCCGGTTGTGTGTGGGTTTGAAATGGCAAAAGTGAATCAAAAGACGTCGATGAATGTCACCTGATCCACTAATGCACATCTTACTTGTTGCATACACACATTATGATACTCGGAGACCAAATCAATCATTTGTGTTTACAAGCATGGCTCAATTTGTACAAGTCATTGCACGTTCGTTGTGAATTATGCAGATAAAAGTTGTGGATGGTTACATGTGCAACATTTCTGACATCCATGAATAACTGTGTGTCACGTCATTTGCATTCCTGACCACCTGATGCAAAGGGTTATAGAGGTGTGTGTGTGTGTGTGTTTTCAGAGAGTTGTTTTCATATTTCAACATTAGGCAAAACTGACACCCCTGAGGGCAAACGCAACGCTAGGTCTGTTTTATTCAGTATGATAACTCAGAAAGCCTTTCCTCCTTGAGATGTGTGTGAGATGTGTGTGAGATGTGTGTGAGATGTGTGTGTGATGTGTGTGGGTGATGTGTGAATGAGACATTTATCTCTGTGTGGGACTTTCCACATTCATACGTGTGCACTACATCCCTGCACTAGATCATACGCACACTTCACAGAAACATCCCACTGTATATTACATGTTTATTAACAGAGATTAATAAATACAGTAACACATGTGTTGCTCATGGTTTATGTTAGTGAATACACTAATTAATGTTAACTAATGAACCTTATTGTAAAGTGTGACCTTGATTATTGATGCTACTCTCTCAGATGGCATTCAGATGTTAAAAACTGTTGAAATCCTACAAACACACACACAGCTGGATCTATAACATCTACATCTGCTGATTAGTGTGACATGTATGATGAATATGCTTAAACATTTTGGAAAAGTAAAGTTTTGGATATAGTTGGAATGGTACAAAATGGATTAAAATAATATTGTTGTGAAGAGTGTGTTGAAATAGCTGTGATGTGATATGGCATAAAGGTTATCAGGGTAAAAGTCACACTGTTCGCAGTTGAGCTGTTACTACAGATATATATTTCTCTCTATAACTCTGTTCTTTATAAAGTCATGGACAGAATAAACCTAGTATGTTTCAGAGCGGATTCACATAATCTCATCAGAACTCATTTCTGTATTGGCCTCATGCGGCGACTATTGCGACACATTTTGCTAAATCAACTGAAAAATATTATTTAAATTAATCTTTTTGTAGATGTATTAGCAGAATTGGTGGTAATATTATCTAACGTCTTCAGATTTAACTGGGCTTCTAGAGTAGTGTACACTGAGTGTGTGTCTGAAAGCTGTAGGATGGAGATCAGTCTAATAATGTGCTGATGATGATCTACACCCGCTAAAGAAGAGTAAAGAAAGTAGCTTACCTCGTTCTCTTTTCAGCAGACCAACTCTTCTTCTCACGTCTCCATCACGCGGCCAGCTTCTCACCCGCGGACAACATCACCTTTCCAGCAGTTGCCTCGTAGCTAAATATATATAGTATTATCCCGAATGTTGTACTTTCTGTTTCTGTGTGTCACACACTGACAGTTGTCTCTCTGTGTGTGTGTGTGTGTGTGTGTGTGTGGTTTCCTGTGAGGGAGTGAACAGCGTTTATACTTCTGCTATTTCTCTCAGTCTCGCCTGATCTGGTGAAAAACAGCATTCTCCTGAGATGTGTTGTTTTTGCTTTGCTTTTACTGTTGTTTTAAGGCATTCATAAGAAACAATTCTACATTAGATTTAGACCTTATGACAACAGACATATTGACAGGAAACTATACAGCACTATAGTTTAGTGTGCTTGAGACCGGTCTCAGACTAAGAGGACTCTGGATTTGAGGACCACAGCTGTGAGGATATCACTAAACTGCTGGTGCATTGCCTGATTTATTTGTTAATATGTGATTTAATGTAAAACTTACTGCTTAAAATTCAATCAATATCTTCTAACGTGATTTATTTTGTACAGTTGTGGCGGGTTCAAAATCAATGCAGGATTGTCTCAAAAACTACACAAATGCCCACAAACTCAAGATATTATTACAAAAAAGTACTTGTATCAGATCTTGTTTTTTTTATATTATTACAAAGGAAATAATTAAACAATATCACAATTGTTTTCAATAATATGAGCATGATTGCAAACGTGATATTGATTTTATACAAACGCTGAATAAACAAGAAGTTAATATTAAGTAACTTACATTTTAGACACAATTCTAGACTGAAGTTTTTGCTCATTCTGTGACGACCACAGTCCCGAGCGAACCCGTAGCAGAACGCTTGTGTTTCCAGTGAGTCGCTGCTTTCAACAAATCGGTTGAATAAATGATTCCGTGAGTCATTATCGCCACCTTACTAGTGGTTTCAGTTTCATCTTTAAAAGTAGGCCTATCATTTGATTATCATATTTCTATATTCAGAATGTTATTTTTAAAACATTAACCTCAACATTATGTATGCAGGTATAATAGAACCAATTCAGATGCAACTTCTGTACCACAAAGATACATTTCAGTGTTAATGATTTGATTGATAACAGCTCTATATAGTGCCTTATTATTCTAATTGCATTTATTGATTAAATATGAGCCATTTCTCAGACAGTATGGATCTTTTTTGATTTAATTTATTTATTCATTTATTTTACATGGACATTGCAATTAAACATAGTACAAAACAAGTCTGTGACTGATGCTATGCAAAAGGAGTTTATTGCTACTGCTAATTTTCAACTCCAGTCCATGGTTGGGCCTTTACACTACAACATTTACTATTTCATCTTAAAAACATATCTACAGACACACCATATAAATCACTTACATACACAAACCAGCTAACTACAAATGGGTACATTCCTGTTTCGATTTCATCCAAGACTTAACTCGAGAAGTAAACATTTTAAGTTCAGTCATGGTTTTAAATTCAGTGGGTAATGAATTCCACAACTTTGCACTTTTATATGAAAAAGCAGACTGACCAAATGAAGTCTTGCGGTACGGAACTGTACAGTTGTTATAGATAGAGCCTCTGGTGACTCTATTGATGCTTTGTCTCTGAATAAATGAACTGAGTGGCTCAGGTGCTATATTATTGAGACATTTGAAAGTTAATTTGAGAAAACATAAATCACTAAAGCTTTCAAAGCTTAGCAATTTATACTTCTGGAGAATATTGCAGTGATGGTAGCGAATTGGCTTCTTATCCATAGTCTTTATTGTTTGATTATATAATGACCTGATATGTTTAGTTGCTGCAGGCGTGGCCTGTGCCCATGCTGTCATTGTCACGGTGTCTGGTTGTGTTTCCCCGGGTGTCCACTGGTGTCTGTCATTGTTAACTACATTCCCCACAATCCTTGTCTGCACTTATCTGTTCATTGCACTCAGCTGTTCTCGTCATTGTTCCCGTCATTGTTCCCAGCTGTCTCTTGTTATCATTGTTAGTTCTGTGTGTTTATATACCCTGGTTGTTTCTTTGTTTGTCACGGATTCCTTATTGTATATCACACCACTTCGGTTCCTGTTTCTTGCCTGTATCTTGCTTTTGTTCTTGTATTGGACTGCCCTATTGGATTTTGACCCTTGCCTGGACTGGATGACGATTTACGGATTACCCCAAATAAATACTGCACTTGGATCTTACCTGTGTCCTGTGTGTGGATCGTGACAGAAGGAATCCGTCAATATGCACAGATCTAGCAGTACGGGTATTCGTATCGCTCCTCCAAGCACTGCTGAGGAGAGGATGGGACGTTTTGGTAATCTGGCCTATCTACGTCAGCATGGCCGGTCGGTGGGTGATCTATCCCAATTTTTTTGGACTCTCTCGAGAGGTATGGGATACAATGAGGCCACACTCAAGGACCTTTTTAATAAGTGTCTTGATGACCCATTGATGAAGGGGCTGAAGATCCTGGACTTTTGGGGATTCACCAGTTACCTTCATCATCGTAGCCAGTGGGATACACCACTCCCGCCTGTGTCTCCTGACATGGCTTCCATACCCTCGCAGGAGACTGCAACACCCCCAGAGGCGGCCACGGACGTCACAGAATCCCCAGAGGCGGTAGGTTTGATGTCGCCGCCTCACCATCAGAAACGGCGGAGGAGGAGGAAGATCGCCAGTCTTCCCAAAGACCCGGAGGCCGTGCCCTCCGAGCAGCCCGCTGTCGTCCCGGAAGCCGTTCCCGTCCAGCCCGCTGTCGTCCCGGAGGCCATCCCCTCCGAGCAGCCCGCTGTCGTCCCGGAAGCCGTTCCCATCCAGCCCGCTATCATCCCAGAACTGCCCATCATCAGTCATCCTGCCATGGTCAAGAAGGTGGTCTTCCTCTTCTATACATTGTCTGTTCTACATGCATGGAGGAAGCACACGTCTGCCGAGCCTGAGCTTCACGTCACGTCTGCCGAGCCTGAGCTTCACGTCACGTCTGCCGAGCCTGAGCTTCACGTCACGTCTGCCGAGCCTGAGCTTCACGTCACGTCTGCCGAGCCTGAGCTTCACGTCACGTCTGCCGAGCCTGAGCTTCACGTCACGTCTGCCGAGCCTGAGCTTCACGTCACGTCTGCCGAGCCTGAGCTTCACGTCACGTCTGCCGAGCCTGAGCTTCACGTCACGTCTGCCGAGCCTGAGCTTCACGTCACGTCTGCCGAGCCTGAGCTTCACGTCACGTCTGCCGAGCCTGAGCTTCACGTCACGTCTGCCGAGCCTGAGCTTCACGTCACGTCTGCCGAGCCTGAGCTTCACGTGACGTCTGCCGACCCGGAGACTGCTCGCGTCGCGTCTGCCGACCCGGAGACTGCTCGCGTCGCGTCTGCCGACCCGGAGACTGCTCGCGTCGCGTCTGCTGACCCGGAGACTGCTCGCGTCGCGTCTGCCGACCCGGAGACTGCTCGTGTCGCGTCTGCCGACCCGGAGACTGCTCGCGTCGCGTCTGCCGACCCGGAGACTGCTTGCGTCGCGTCTGCCGACCCGGAGACTGCTCGCGTCGCGTCTGCCGACCCGGAGACTGCTCGCGTCGCGTCTGCCGACCCGGAGACTGCTCGCGTCGCGTCTGCCGACCCGGAGACTGCTCGCGTCGCGTCTGCCGACCCGGAGACTGCTCGCGTCACGTCTGCCGACCCGGAGACTGCTCGCGTCGCGTCTGCCGACCCGGAGACTTGCCGACCCAGAGACTGTTCACATCGTTCCTGAGCCGGTGGTGTCTTTTCCTGAGCCTGAGCCGGTGGTTTCTGTTCCAGTTCCTGAGCCGGTGTCGTCTGTTCCAGTTCCTGAGCCGGTGTCGTCTGTTCCAGTTCCTGAGCCGGTGTCGTCTGTTCCAGTTCCTGAGCCGGTGTCGTCTGTTCCAGTTCCTGAGCCGGTGTCGTCTGTTCCAGTTCCTGAGCCGGTGTCGTCTGTTCCAGTTCCTGAGCCGGTGTCGTCTGTTCCAGTTCCTGAGCCGGTGTCGTCTGTTCCAGTTCCTGAGCCGGGGTCGTCTCCGCCCTGGCCGCCCGAGGGGTCGTCTCCGCCCTGGCCGCCCGATGGACTGTCTGCTCCGCCATGGCCGCCCGATGGACTGCCGGTTTCACCCGGGTCGCCGGCTAAGTCATCAACCCTTGTTCCTGTTCCCCTCCATGGACCTGGCCCCCCCGTCCCGTCTCTGATCCTCCACCATTTCACCTTCTACCTGGACTCTTGTGTTGTCTGTTATGTCTTGAAGCGTCTGGTAGCCGCTCCGTAGAGAGGGGTTATGTCACGGTGTCTGGTTGTGTTTCCCCGGGTGTCCACTGGAGGTCCTCTTTCCCCACGGTGTCTGGTTGTGTTTCCCCGGGTGTCCACTGGAGTCTGTCATTGTTAACTACATTCCCCACAATCCTTGTCTGCACTTATCTGTTCATTGCACTCAGCTGTTCTCGTCATTGTTCCCGTCATTGTTCCCAGCTGTCTCTTGTTATCATTGTTAGTTCTGTGTGTTTATATACCCTGGTTGTTTCTTTGTTTGTCACGGATTCCTTATTGTATATCACACCACTTCCGTTCCTGTTTCTTGCCTGTATCTTGCTTTGTTCTTGTATTGGACTGCCCTATTGGATTTTGACCCTTGCCTGGACTGGATGACGATTTACGGATTACCCCAAATAAATACTGCACTTGGATCTAACCTGTGTCCCGTGTGTGGATCGTGACAGTCATGCAGTATGATATATGAGAGAATATCATAGCATGCATGTACAGGAGGGTGGCCTGGTTTGGAATATATTGTATAATTAGTTTGAAACAGTTTAGATTACTTTGTATGGTTTTTGAAATTTTCTTAAGATGTTTGTCAAATTTTAATTGAGGGTCAAGGATCAATCCAAGGTATTTAAAATCTGTTACCAATTTTTAAAGCTGTATCTTGCAAATTAATCTGAAAATGTTGTTCCACATCTTGTCTTTTAATAGAAAAACACATTGCTACAGTTTTAGTTGAATTTATCACCAACTGATTTTGAATGAGCCATTTACTGACCTCAGCCATACAAGTGGTCAAAACCTCCGCTGACTGTTCCGGTGACTTAGCGGGTGCATAAAAAACAGCATCATCCACATAAAGTTGGCAATTTACATCCGGGCAGATTTTTGGCAGATCATTTATAAAAAGACTAAACATCAAAGGTCCCAGCATAGAGCCCTGTGGTATACCCCTTTGAATGCGTAAGAGTGGTGACTTATCCTGACCAACTTTAACACACTGATGTCTGTCCTGAAGATAAGATGTAAACCAGCTAACTGTCTCAGCAGAAAAGTTAAAGGATGTCATCTTGGATAGTAGTAGGCTGTGACTGACCGTTTCGAAAGCCTTTTTTAGATCTAAAAACACCGCTCCTACCACCTGACTCCTGTCCATGGACTGTTTTAGATTTTCAATCAAACAGCAGTTTGCAATTTCAGTTGAATAACCTGGTCTAAAACCAAACTGCTGTGGGTGGAGGTGGTTTCCAAATGGTCAATCAATTGTGCAGCTACTACTTTCTCAAGTACTTTTGATAAAATAGGCAAAATCGATATAGGCCGATAATTACACATACTGTCCAAACTTCCTGCTTTGAATATTTGTATGATGACGGACTTTTTCCAATCTGAGGGAAATTTACACGTTCTTATTGAGAAATTGACTAAATGTGTCAATGGTCTTATCAGGACACTGCTGTATTTTTTAAGAAAGCAACAATCAATATTAAAAATGTCATTTGATTCAGATTGAATAATTTTGCAACAATTGATGTCACTTCTGCTTCATCAACTGTTTGGATGTAAAAACAATCTGCTGAAGCAGAAGGAGCTGGACGATTTGAGTTTTCAGTTGTTGCAAAATCTTTACACAAGTCTTCTACTGATTGCACAAATTATGAGTTAAATTCATTTGCCATTATGGCAGCATCAGTCGAATTTTTTCCCTCTAGAGTAAGTTCCTGAATTCCTTTGTGTTTAGTTGTTTTATTAGTCAAGTTATTTAAATATTTCCAGAGAGAATTATTGTTTCCCTTTGCATTTCCTATAAGTTTAGTATAATAAGATACTTTTGCTTTTCGTAATTCATAGACCACTTTATTTCTTAAACTTTTAGTTAAGATATCAATATTAAGTTTTGAACTTAAAGATTTCTTTAGGGCCATATCTCTCATCTTCATTAACTTTTTCATGTCATTATTTAGCCACGGAAGGGTATTATTATTTAGTTTGTATTTTTTTTGTTTTCTAAATTTTTCTATTAACCCTGAGATGGCTGCTGTCATAGAATTGCAACATTCATCCACATCCTCCATGGCCATAATTTGTTCCCAATTACAGTTCTTTAGTTCCCTTTCAAACTGCACAGTTTTTGATTTAGGGATAACTAATCTTATATTATTATTATCAGATTTACCAAAATATTGCAGTCTCTTTTTAGTGAGTTTTCTAACTGTCAGGGTCATATTATGGTCTGAGAGTCCAGTTATCAGATTATAGGTCCTAGTAATACGCTCTGGTCTATTAGTAAAGGCCATATCAATGAGCGTTTTAGTTTGCAGAGTAATCCTCATGGGCCCTTTAATCATTTGTTCATAGTTAAATTTAGTCATTATAGTTTTTAATTTTAGTCTACAAACCTTATCAGACCAATTGATATTGAAATCACCATACCATATTGTCTCTCTATGAACCTCAAGCTGTTTCGCTGCCTTTTTCAGCTAATCATAAAAAGACACATTATGAGAAGGTGGGTTATAGAGGACTACAATATTAAAGTTCATTGATGTTGATAGAGTTACTTTAAGAGCAAGGCATTCGAGGGGGTGTTAAGTTCTACTACGTGACATTTAAATATATCTCTGATGTAGATTAACACACCTCCCCCCTTCCCAGAGTTTCTGTCCTTTCTGTAGCATTGATATCCAGAAACGTCAATCATATTTGTTAAAATATTATTGTGCAACCAGGTTTCCGTCAAACAAAGGTAGTCCAAGTTGGAGTCCAGGAGAAGTGCTGAGATCTGATCCCTTTTGGAGATTAGACTGCGGATGTTTAATTGTCCTCCTAGTATTCCTTTTGGTTTGCTCATAGGTTCCCAGAGCACTCGAGCATGATTGACCGTTTGAAAGAAAAGATGTTCTTTTTGCTTTTGCATAGCACAACTGGCAATACTGGAGCGCCTTTGTAGCGGCTTACACGCCCCTCCATTAGCACGCCTCGCTGCCCCATTGTTTACCGATTGAGAGTCATCCCACATGGTTTTACATCCACGTAGGACCGTAACCGACGCGGTCTGCATAATCTCAGCACCCGCGCACGAGTCTATCAAAGAGAATGACTCACCGGTCAGGCTGCGATCCGTTATACACAGGCGACCAGGATCAATAGCGGTGCGCTCCTTGTCTTGACGTTGCTCCTGTAGTACCGGGTTCAAAGCCAACAGCTGAGCGGTCCAGGGCTCTGCTCCGCGGGGCTCCAGTGTGTGCAGGGGCGGTGCCTCCACGTATCCACCAGCACCTAGCCCCACCTGCTCCACAGATCTAGCCTGCTTCTCCAGCGAGCCTGGGCCAGGATTTAGATGTATATCCCCAGCTAAAATCATGGGCATCAGTAGTATTTTAGATGCCTGTGCTTTACACTGCTGAGATGTTGCCTTGTTGCCCCTGTTGTCCTTACTCCTGTTGCTCTTCCACCAGAATGACGATCAAATGGAATACAGAGTGTTGTATCCATACCCAAACATATAGAGCTTAGTTTGTTTACCATAAAATAAGCCATCTGAGATATCCTCATAAAATGAAAACTTTGTACTCCAAACACACGACACCAATAATAAAAGTGATAAAATACAAAGGGCTTGTGTGGAGCCCAACAAACCACCCCTGCCTTGGGCAGCCTTTTTTTTTTTTTAACATGGATTTTTTTGTAGAGGATTTTGAGGCGGTCTGGTCTGGTCTGGGTTTAGGTGGTTTTGACTACAACACTATTGTACACGTCTTGCACTTTTAGCCACAATAAACATGGCCTTGGTTAATTACTTACTTTATATTTATTGACTGAAAGAGAGCCAGACATCCAGCAAGTTGTGTTTTATGTCATTCAAAAGATTGACTGAAAGCTATTGTAGAAATAGCTCAGGGCTCGATTTTATTTATGTATTTATTGTAAAACTTTTGTATTTACATTATTGTAAAAAAAATAAGTTTTTTTTTTCAGCCTGATTTTTGTTAAATTCTTAGCACATGATTGTTCATGGATGGCTGTTGCCTGTTCCCTGATGATGAAAGGAAATTGTCAAGAACCTCTCTGCAGGGCCGGGTACCCATTGGGTAATCCGGGCTTGCCTCTCTGTCTCAACTCGCATCAGATATCCCGACACCTGTCCTGTACTTAACAGCTTTTAAGTTGAAGTGGTTTCTGTTCCTATGGTTTCTGTGTTTACTTCCTGTTTGTTTTATGACTGTTCACCGTGTGTATGTAACCCTAACCTGTCCTGTGTTATCGTGTGTATTTAACCCTCACCTGTTCTGTGTTATCGTGTGTATTTAAACCTAACCTCTCCTGCGTTATCGTGTGTATTTAACCCTCACCTGTCCTGAGTTATCGTGTGTATTTAACCCTCACCTGTCCTGTGTTATCGTGTGTATTTAACCCTCACCTGTCCTGTGTTATCGTGTGTATTTAACCCTCACCTGTCCTGTGTTATCGTGTATGTAACCCTTACCTGTCCTGTTATCGTGTATTTAACCCTCACCTCTCCTGCGTTATCGTGTGTATGTAACCCTCACCTGTCCTGTGTTATCGTGTGTATTTAACCCTCACCTCTTGGATCCTGGATTTTTTAACTGGAAGACCTCAGTCAGTCCGTGTTGGCCACAACACCTTGAGCACTGTCACACTGAACACAGGTGCCCCATGTGCTCAGCCCGCTGCTTTCTACGCTGCTGACCCACGACTGCATTGCCAGGTTCAGCTCCAACCACATCAAGTTTGCAGACGAAACGACCAAATGTGGGTAAGTTTCATAAAAAAACACCTCATCAGCAACAACGATAAAATGCTCTACAGAGAGGAAGTGGCACAACTGGCCGAATGGTGTGGTACAAACAACCTTTCCCTCAATGTGGGGAAGACAAAGTAGGTTGTGATGGACTTCAGGAGAAACTCTCTTGACCACCTCCCAATGACTATCAGCAGCTCGACTGTGGAGTCAGCAGCAGTAAATTCCTAGAGGTGCACATCACAGAAGATCTCACCTGGACCACCAACACTACATCCCTCTCCAAGAAGCCCCAACAGAGCCCCCACTTTCTTCACCGTCTGAGGCCACATTTACACATAGCCGGGTATTTAGAGAAACGAATATTTCCCCCCCTCCGTTTTCAATAATAACATCGTGCATACAACCTGCATAAATACGCCGTCTGAGCGCCTTTATAACTATGCCAAACCTATGGGCGGCAGTGTAGGGAGAAGGATAAAGCCATGCAAGCCAATCAGAATCCTCAGAAACCGACAAGAGAGAACCTAAAACCCCGTTTCTCCCAGTTGACACGACAACATATAACCGGCGTTTTCAGAAATCTCCACTTTGGCCGGAGTTTTTAGAAATAATCGTTTTCTGGGATAAAAACAGCGTTTTCGTGTAAATGACAGGCCAAAACGCAGAGAATTATCTGCGTTTTCCCATCGTATAAACGGGGCCTGAAAAGCAAGTCTCTGCCCATCCTCACCACGCTCTACAGCAGTGTTTCTCAAACTTTTCTACCATTCCCCACTTTGGAGGGTGTCCCCAAATGCCCCAACAAAATGGTAATAATCTAGGCTTTAAGTTTAACTGTTAAAATTGGTTTTATTAGCATCACATTTTAAAAACATAACATTAAATAACAGCATTAAAAATGTTCAAATAGAAAAAATAAAGACTTTGTTCAAAAGTAAATAATAATAATGCAATTTTGTTTT
>JARPMJ010003585.1:0-90188 GCA_033366665.1 Phoxinus dragarum
TATAAATATTGGGGTGGTTGTACTTGCTTTTTTGGTTATTGGTTATACACAAACTACGCTTCTGGTCATGTCTGATAGTAGTATGTGGAGGGTATGTGGAGCCCGCCCACCCCCACTACACATTAACTTAAAAAATTAGAACATATATCAGAAACATCTCATGTGTTTCCTTCAACAGTCAAAACCTGAAATAATTATTAAAATCAATGTATTGTGGTTTTGTGTCTGTCAATCGCCCGACTCAATCAAATGAGGAAATAGTATTATCAACTACTGTAACATTACTATTAAAAGGTAATAAAAATACTATTTTTAACCATGTGAAATACTCACTTCAGTGTGTTAAGTTTACAGTGTTTATCCTGCAGAAGAGCAGCGATCTGATTCACTCGTGTGTCTCCTAGTTCATGATCACTCAGATTCAGCTCTCTCAGGAGTAACAGGTGTTTACCCACAATTCCTCTCACATACTGACAGGCTTCCTCTGCAGCAGGACCCAAAAACCTGCAGAAGAGAAGATGAAGCAGGATTCAATTCAGTTATAAACTAAATTTGCCTGAAATAAAAATTTTAGTAGACAGAATCTCAACATACTATATCAGGGAAACTATGTCTATAATTTGCCTGCTTATTTATTTTGTATTATTTTCATCACATCTCACCTCAGTGTCTTCAGTTGACAGTCTGGATCCTGTAGTAAATCATCGAGCTCCTTCACTCCTGATTGTCCAGGATCATTTCCTGTGAGATCCAGCTCTATCAGGTGTGAAGGGTTTGATCTCAGAGCTGAAGCCAAAGCTTTATAACCTTCTTCTGTGATGCTGCAGTCTGAAAGTCTATAGAATAGGTTTTATTATAATCAAATGTATTACATAATTAATTATTAACTATATTATTATTTCCTCCTGTCATTAAATACAAATAAGTTATAATCTGATGGAAGCATGCATTTCCCTTTCTCTAGTATACTACTGTAGTTTTAACTTTGAACAAAAGAGAATGTCATTATTAAAATAAAACTATGGTTCATTTAATCACCTGAGTTTCTCCAGTCTACAGTTTGTATTTTCTAATGCGTCCTGGAGTTTCTTCACTCCTGAATCCTGCAGATTATTGTTGCTCATGTCAAGCTCTTTCAGACTGGAGTTTGATCTCAGGACTGTAGCGAGAGTTGAACAGCTTTCCTCCGTTAGATCACAATTACACAGCCTAAAATGATGAACAGGAGAGAGAGAATTTACAAACACAAAGTACTTGATGCCAATATTCAGTGACTAATGAGAATTATTGTGTTATGGTCACCTGATTTCTGTAAGATACTTTAGATATACAATAATAAAAGAACACAATACTCACATCAGTGTGTTTAGTTTACAGTGTTTATCTTGCAGCAAAGGAACAAGATTCTTCACGTTTGAGTCTCCTAGTTCACGATCACTCAGATTCAGCTCTCTCAGGAGTAACGGATTTTTACCCACAATTCCTCTCACATACTGACAGGCTTCATCTGCAGCAGGACCCAAAAACCTGGAGACAGACGTTCATTAAATGGCCAGTAATGTCAATGACATACAGTATCTTGTAAAAGTGCCTTCAGTCATTTTCAAGACACCATTAAACAATTTTTGATGGTTTATTTCTCTCAGCCAAAACGGTTTTAAAACTACAGGACTTTATTTAAAAAACACTCACCTCAGCGTCTTCAGTTGACAGTCTGGATCCTGTAGTAAATCATTGAGCTCCTTCACTCCTGATTGTCCAGGATCATTTCCTGTGAGATCCAGCTCTATCAGGTGTGAAGGGTTTGATCTCAGAGCTGAAGCCAGAGCTTTATAACCTTCTTCTGTGATACTGCAGTCTGAAAGCCTACAGAAAAGACAATTCAATTAAAAGTTGATCACTGAATATAGAGACAAACGAAATGCCCAGAGTTAGACACAGAGTTAGAGTCTAACTCTTCAATATGTTAGACATTAACCCTCTGGGGACCAAAAACGCGCCGGCGAGTTTTCCTCGTTTTTTTCACATAGCAGCAAAATAGACTTAAAATACTCCCGTCATTTTTTGTCATACAGGCTTAAGAATATGAAAAAATGAACTGTTAAATAACTTCTTATTTATGGGCTCACTTAAAACCAAAATAAAAACATTGTGCTTTTGTAAAATAAAGAAAGTAAACAGGGTGTGCTTTCTGCCTCTCCGTCTCCGTGAACTTTTTTTCTAGTGCACGTCTGTAAACTTAAACAAAACTCAGCGAATACTATTCACTCAGACATGAGCTATATATCTCTATAATCATTTAAGTGTGTAATTTTAAATTATCTAATTCAAAACTAAAACAAATATTCTCTATTTATGTAATCTATATAAAAAGAGCGAGAGATCAGCCGTTCTCATTATCCTTCTGGCATCTCATTACTCTGCTAATGTGACACGCCCATGAAGCGCGCGCTATTCAAACGCAGATGAAGCAACACATGCAAACCAGTCAACGCCCACAACAGCTGGAAAACACACTGTAGTGAGGGAATAATTATATCGTGATAATCCTGGAAATTTTACCTCAAACGTGCAAAAATGTTTCCAACTCTGAACCAATTGTAGTTGTATGTGTGTATATGTGTGTGTGTTGTCTTTACATTCTTTCTTGTGGCTCAGTGACACATGAATGAAATGCTCATTAGTATGCAGCATTAGCAGGTCTTTGTCTTCAGGTGTGAATTAGGACATAGTCATGACCTTGTTGGATCATTCACGTCCCACCTGCATATTGCCTTTCCAAACAAAAAGTGTCTTACAAAATGTAAATCAATCTATTGTTTAATGTGAACGATTAGCCCGGATGATTTTCAGATCATTTTGAAGTAAAAACTCTAGCCGACAACATCCATTAGTCAAAAAGTATTGTGGGAATATGTGAAGTTGGTCGTTTGTGGTCTTATATCAGAAAATTTAAGTTTGAGTTTTTTGAATAACCACGCATAAATAATATTCTCTCAAAAATGCAAACATGTACGTACATGTTGCTCACATATTATGATAGCCATGTTCGTGCTAAATAGTGTAATTACACCTCTGCCATTAATATGTTTATAAGCAACTGAAAAAAATACAAATATCAGGGCATGTCAAAACATCTCAAGGACCCCCAAAAACACCTTGGTCCCCCAGAGGGTTAACACACCTGAGTTTCTCCAGTTTACAGTTCTCTTTCAGTCCCATCAGAGAGCAGCTTTGCTCCTGAATCCTTAAGATTATTATTGCTCAGGTCAAGATCCTTCAGACTGCTGGAGTCTGAACTGAGAACTGAAGCCAGATCTAAACAGCTTTCCTCTGTTAGTGCACACTGGCTGAGTCTGAAAAAATGTTTTTGTCAACGTGTTTGATTCAAACCAGCTTCACCAGTATGAGAAGCATGCTAGTGCTTCTTGAGGTGAAGCGAGTGAGTTTTACTGCACATCTCTTACTATCAGGCCTTAGTTACAGTCTCACAGTTTCATGTCTCATGATTAGTTCAGATACAGTTAGCTGGATATTTCAATCTTTCATGATTCTTACTAATAATCTCTTTTCATTCGGACCTTGCCACAATCATTTTGCTATGTTATAATTCGCGTGGCTACTACAATATTGAAAAAGCAGAGCAGATAGATCTACAACTCAACAAGCAAATCGAAAATCTAATTTTGTAGGTTTCATTAATTCATTATGATCATGAGGGTGATGCAAATTAACCATATTTGTTTCTGAAACAAAGTAGATAGTATAATGGTAAACTAATTTTTAGTCGTCACAATTTATGTAAATTAACTTATGGTATTGAAATATATTATTTATACACAAACTTTGTAAAGGATATCTAAATCACACCTTTTGTCTGCTGTCACACAACTTACCTCAGTATCTCCAGTTTACACTTTACACTCTTCAGTCCAGAGCAGAGATGAATTATTCCTGAACTCTGTAGATTATTATTGCTCATATTCAGCTCTTCCAGATTGTTATCTGATCCGAGAGCTTTAGCCAGACGTGAACAGCTTTTGTCTGATAAGTCACAATCGTTTAACCTACAAGAAATAATTTAGAATACAAAGAAAAATTAAATACAAACAATGGATTCG
The DNA here is from genome assembly GCA_033366665.1 of Phoxinus dragarum. NCBI lineage: Eukaryota > Metazoa > Chordata > Actinopteri > Cypriniformes > Leuciscidae > Phoxinus > Phoxinus dragarum. Next base: position 4,122 of record JARPMJ010003585.1, read on the forward strand.
ATATATACAAATATTTTAAAAAAAATTTTTTGTTAATTTTAGACTAACAATACAATGACAGTGATATTAAGAGATCAAATTCAGTACACTCCCTATTTGATGATGCATACTATTTAGATGCAAGCTGCGCATAATATGAACTCGAAACGCTGTATGTCAATATGATTTGCAGAATTTAATTTTAATTATGTTGTTTCTTTCTTTACAATTAAAAAAAAAAAAAGAATTTCCAAGGTGCTTAAAATAGTTAAAACATTTTGAACTATCTTAATGAACAATGTTTATAGTTAACCATAACAATTGTAAATTAATTTGGTTAAATAACATTCTAAGTGTAGAGCACAGTCTAAAAAAATAATAAAAATAATCGTTTGAAATTGCCGTTTTATTTTGCACCGGCATTTAAAGGCTTAAAGGAACACTCCGACTTTTTGGGACTTTAGCCTATTCACCTTATCCCCCAGAGTTAGATAAGTCCATACATACCTTTTTCATCTCCGTGCGTGCTATAAGTCTGTTTGACGCACCCCCCGCTAGCCTAGCTTAGCACAAAGACTGGATGTAAATGGTTGCAGCTAGCATACTAATCCAAATAAGTGACAAAATAACGCAAAACATTTTCCTATTTACATGTTGTGATTTGTATAGTCACAGAGTGTACAAAAAACAAAGTCACATGAGACAGACATATTTTAACCGTATAAATACTGGGAACTATATTCTCTGAAGGCGAAGCACTGCTACTTGGGCGGAGTGATAACCGCAGCACCCGAGACGCGCCGTTGTTTCTTCTGTCAACAAAACCAACGGCGCATCTCAGGTGCTGCGGTTATCACTCCGCTCAAGTAGCAGTGCTTCGCCTTCAGAGAATATAGTTCCCAGTATTTATACGGTTAAAATATGTCTGTCTCATGTGACTTTGTTTTTTGTACACTCTGTGACTATACAAATCACAACATGTAAATAGGAAAATGTTTTGCGTTATTTTGTCACTTATTTGGATTAGTATGCTAGCTGCAACCATTTACATCCAGTCTTTGTGCTAAGCTAGGCTAGCGGGGGGTGCGTCAAACAGACTTATAGCACGCATGGAGATGAAAAAGGTATGTATGGACTTATCTAACTCTGGGGGGATAAGGTGAATAGGCTAAAGTCCCAAAAAGTCGGAGTGTTCCTTTAATTCATAGAGTTTGAAAGCCCGGACGAGGAACTAGAGAGTGAGTTGAGATGGAGCGCCTGTGATACATTTGTTCTGCGTTACTATTGTCTGTCGTTCTTCAGACATTATTGTATACTTATATCTGGTATATGATCAATAATTTCTTATGGAGGTTTGTGATAAATGTATTTTTCTTTTGAATTACTTTTTAAATCAACCTTCATTAACACATCTGAACCAGATAATCAAGCTTTTCAGGATTACTTGAAAATCACAAGATGAAGCAGGTTGGATATAAACTGTGTAGGGCAGTGGGCCTTCAGGGCCGGGTCGAAGACCTCTGCTTTAAATTACTTACAGAGCTCTTTTGGAGATTTTCACAACTTCCAACAGTCTAAAGAGACACTCGTCTGATTTTTTGAATTTCTGAAGCTCAAACTCCTCCATCTCCTCCTCGGATGTCAACAACACAAAGGCCACAGCAGACCACTGGGCCGGTGAAAGATCAGCAGATGAGAGACTTCCTTCTCTAAAGTGGGTCTGAATCTCTTTCACCAGAGTTTGATCATTCAGTTCATTCAGACAGTGGAACAGATTGATGGATCTCTCTGGAGACAGATTATCTTCTAATTTCTGCTTGATGTACTGAACCATTTCCTCTTTGCTCTGGTCATTGTCATTTTGCTGTGTCAACAGTCCTCGTAAGAGTCGCCGATTAGACTGGAGTGACAGACCGAGGAGGAAGCGAAGGAAAAGATCCAGGTGTCCATTGTCACTCTCGAGCGCCTTGTCCACTGCAGTCTTGAGCAAATCAAACATGGCTTCATTTTTGTTTTCCTGTTCTGTAGACTCTTGAACAAACACAATTTTCTTGATGTATGGAATCAGATATGAATAAAGGGTATTGAGCAAATCAATCATGGTTTTACTGTTGTTTTCCTGTTCTGCAGACTCTTGATTAAACACACTTTTCTTCTTTATGTCTTGAAACATATGTGCATAAAGGCCTGCAATAAACTCTTGAATGCTCAAGTGAACAAAGCAGAAAGTGGTACCAACAGTAATCCCCTCTTTCCTCCTTAAATATCTGGGTACACATGCCTGAATACACTGATGCTTTATAGACGTCAATACCACAGGATTCCAGGTCTGTGTCATAGAAGATCAGGTTGTTTCTTTCCAGCTCTTGAAATGCCAGTCTCCCCAGTGAAAGGATGGCGTCTTTATCCAGGAAACATCTGGTGTGTATTCTCCATCATACTTTTGTTTGCTCTGCTGGATCTGAAAGCGGAGAAAGTGTGTGTACATTTGTGTCAGAGTCTTGGGAGTGTCTTCAGTATTTGATTCCTGCAGTGTTTTAGAGGCTTCATCAGACTTAATGTTTTTTACATCATTACTTCTTTTCTCTTCAAATATGTTCTGGAGAACAGTGGCTGAAATCCAGCAGAAGACTGGGATGTGGCACATGATAAAGAGACTCTTTGATTGTTTAACATGATCAAATATTTAACTGGCCAGATTCTTATCCTTGAATCTTCTTTTGAAGTACTCTTCCTTTTGAGCATCATTGAATCCTCGTATCTCTGTCAGCCGGTCGATACATTCAGGAGGAATCTTACTGGCAGCTGCTGGTCTGGTGGTGATCCAGATGAGAGCAGAAGGAAACAGATTTCCCTTGATGAGGTTTGTCAGGAGAACATCCAGAGAGGCTGGTGATGATACGTCACGCCATGTCTCATTGTCCTTAAAGTTTAGAGGAAGGCGACATTCATCCAATCCATCAAGGATGAACAGGACTTTGAATTGATTCCTTCTTGTAAGGTTCAGTCCTTTTGTCTCTGGGAAAAATTGAGTTATAAGATCCAACAAACTTTGTGTTTCTTTCTCCTTTAAGTTCATCTCTCTGAATGGAAGAGGAAATATAAAGCTGATATCTTGATTTTCTTTTCCTTCGGCCCAATCCAGAACAAACTTTTGCACAGAGACGGATTTCCCGATGCCAGCAACTCCTTTTGTCAGTACAGTTCTGATCTCCTTGTCTTGTTCAGGAGCTTCAAACAAATGTGTGCATTGAACTGGTATCTCTTGTGAATCAGGACACCTGGAAGCAACTTCAATCTGTCTGACCTCATGTTCAGTATTGACCTGTTCACTACAACCCTGAGTGATATAGAGATCTGTGTAGATGTTATTCAGAAGAGTGGAGTCACCGTGCTTTGCAATTCCTTCAAACACACATTGATACTTCTTCTTTAGGCCACATTTTAGCTGATGAATGAAGATCAGCTCATCTAAACACAGGAACAAATACAGATTGTTTTAATTCCCTTACATTTATAAGTGATAATCTGACAGATGGTCATGAGTCTCTTACCTTCTAGAGTATCAGCGGCTTCATCTTGCTTCATCTCTCTCAGGTAGTGTAGTGTGAGATCAAGAGCTGCTTCTTTAATACTGCATCTGTTCTCATTAAAGTCCTTCACTAAGCATCCTATGTCTTCTTTTTGTAATATTTTCTTAAACTTTCCCAGCTCATTCTTCAAAAACTTGATAATTTTGCTCTCAAGATCCTACAAACAAAGCAAAAATAAATAAATAAATAAAATAATAATAATCAAACTGTACATATACAAAATAAAAGTAAAATAAATCAGTTAAAATACAAACATTTTAATTAGCTGTCATTATTAATAATAAAAATTTACATTTTCATTCTTATTTTATGAGTTCTTAAAATGAGGAGTAAATGGTCAAAAACTATTAGAAATGAAATTTCAACTTTTGCAGGAAAACACAATAAAGAATCTATTTGTTTGTTATAATTATTAAATATTTATGAAAATGTATGCAAGTTCTTACCTCAAAGATCCACAGGAGATCGTCTGTGAAATTCTTGTGTTTCTTGTGAGTCTGGAAATCTGAATCTAATGTTTCATATTGAAGCCTGTTAGAAAATAAAATAAATCAAAATACTGCATTTCCAGGAAAAATATTAGCAAAATCTCCAGTAAATATTTTAGCAAAACAAAAAAATACTTTACAAAAGTACAGCTTAATGATAATTATTCATCAATACACATTCTAACACAGTCTGTGACCAAAAATAAGAAACAAATGAAATACCTTTTGGTAGATGATGGTGTTTCCTCACTGAAGTTTGGTAGGTCACCATCTTTTGACCAGTCACTCTTCACAGACACAGAGCTGGACACATGTGAGCCTGATCTTTCACTAATAACACAAAGAGAGAAGCGGACATAGTATTCTGTGAATTATTGTTGTATTTAGTTAAAGGACAAGTTCGGTATTTTACACTTAAAGCCCTGTTTTCAGATCGTTTCTGATGAAATAGAACGGTTCAGATTAAAATTTGGACACATGCTGCTGGCCCGAGAATTTTTGGTTTCTTTCGCTTTCCACCTCCACAATGGCTGCATAGGCGCACTGGAACAATCCTTCCTAAAACGCATTAAACTTTCGTTTACAAAGACGTGAAACTCACCGAGTGGTCAGGGGTGTTCACTGATATGCTCACACAAAAATCGCTGCAAAAGATGCTTTGCCACTGGTTTTATCGTTTATCAACTGGTCTGGAGTGTCTATTATTCAAGCTCTCAACGGAAGAATGTACGGGTGTGAGGCGTTTGGAAAAAACGAATGGTAAAACACCTGTTGGAAAGCATCTTTTGCAGCGATTTTTGTGTGAGCATATCAGTGAACACCCCTGACCACTCGGTGAGTTTCACGTCTTTGTAAACGAAAGTTTAATGCGTTTTAGGAAGGATTGTTGAGTGCACCTATGCAGCCACTGTGAAAGCGAAAGAAAGAAAATTCTCGGGCCAGCAGCATGTGTCCAAATTTTAATCTTAACCGTTCTATTTCATCAGAAACGATCTGTAAACAGGGCTTCAAGTGTAAAATACCGTTTCATCACATAGACCATCGTGGATAAATTATAACTCTATAATGTAAAACATATAAAAATGACCTTTTGATAGATGTCTTTTGAAGTTCGGTAGGCCACCATCCTTTGAACGGTCACTCTTCACAGACACAGAGCTGGACACATGTGAGCCTGATCTTTCACTAATGACACAAAGAGAGAAGAAACACTTTAATTACATAAGTTCATCTGTGTTTGATAACGCCACAAACTCTCTCTATTCTTTTCACAGACGGAAATGCTGATGAGGCATTTGCACAATCATAACTGTAAACTTATTTTTTATATACAAATTTTAAAAATGTACCTATAACAATATTTTAGTACTGCAATATAACACTACTGCTGAAGAAGAGACTGTACATTTGATTTAGACTAAATATTGATTTTCCTTTTCAGATTTTAAATGTTTATCATCTACTGGCCACAAAATAGTTTTTTTATTAGGAATTTCTGCAAAGCATTTGCAAATATAAAACAATGCTCTGTTGTTCACATGAATAATCTAAAACTTCAGTAGTTTAAAATGATTGTGTTAAACAGACGCAGTCTTACCTCAGTTTCTCTGAGAGACTCATCTTAGAGAGAGAGTCCTTTCCTCGCTCCTCTGACATACTGCAGCTAAACTGCCATTGAAAACAGATCAGCACTGGTTTGTGGAAACAATCAGTCGTTCAGTTTGACCTGGAGATGACAATATATGTTCCTGAGATTAATAACATGGCAGTTATTCAAGAAAATAATGAAGAATGTTAAGTTAGCAACAAACACTATACTGTAACATAAAGTAAATGGCTTTAAATGTATTAGTGACAGACTTGTTCAAAATTCTGAATTTCAGAATTGGGCTCCATTCAATTCATGCATTGGAAGTTGAATTTTGAATTTGAATTGGAATGACAGGAAGTGGAATTAAATTCATGGAAATTCAAAGATATTCCACAGTCACACAACAGAAAGAATGTGTTGAATCTCACACACATTCAGTGTTAGGAAGGTTACTTTGGAAATGTAATTGTACTGTTAGAAGTTACCCATTATAAATGTGGTTTGGATTACTTTATCAATGCAAATTATTTTGATTAGTAACTAATTGATTACACATTTTACACAAATTTTCTAATTTAATAACATAATTTCATTACAAGCAAGTCACTCCTCAAACCTGCATACATTTTGTTCTAAAATATAGATGATCAAATTCTTGAAATAAATGACCCCCTCAATGTTGATTAATTAGTTTTGTTCCAATGTTATTTTCATTTCAAAATAATCAAATAACACTAAGTGCATAATGAAATCATAATTGACATATACTGTAAAGCTCCATTGTTAAACACTTCACTTAAATATATGAATTTCTTTGAATTTGTATTGAATTTTAATTCTGCTTCCTTTAATTCAAATTCGAATTGTAATTCTAGATCCTGTTTTTTTTTTTTTTTACATCAATTCAAATTCAAGAATTGGCTACACTTTCTAACACAGTGTGTTACCAAAAATAAGAAACACGTGACATACCTTTGGTAAGTTTGGTTGGCCACCATCTCCTGATGAGTCAGTCTTCACCGACACATATAAGCCCCCTTTTACATGTCATGTTCATGAACTTATAGGCCTACAAAAACTTCCGGCCTTCTGTAAATTCAAATTTAAATCATCACACTTACAGTAGAAAAAAAATTGTAATTGTAATCGAGAAAGTATCAAAACTTACTTGTAGTCTTGTCCACTAAAAAGTGAATTTATAAAGGCCTTAAAAAACGATTTTCCCTGTCCTTTACGCTTGTGCCCTGTCAGCGCGCGTCACCAACAACACATTCACAAAGTCTCTCGCTCTCAACTTGGTTGGTGCTAAATTAAAATTCTGGGACACACATGAATCAAACATAGACAGTATTACAAATCCGACGAGCAACGCGTTCTCTTGGTATCTCCGTTTGTGTATTTTTCCTAATTTCTTTCGTTTTCGTCTTCTTCTTGGGTCTCACTGGCGGGTTTTGAACCAGCTGAACATTACCGCCTCCTGCTGGAGCAGTAATATTCTACTACAAATAGTTATAAATCCTACAAGACGAACAAATAAATACTATAAGTAGGCTAATAAAAAATTATATACCACAATACAAACTAATATAATGTAAAACTTCCAGTCCAACTGGTTTTTGGTTTCATCATTACTTTGCCCGGCTGATGGCTAGAAAAATATAATTCACATGTGATGAATTCAAACTGCAGATCAATTTTACATTGTATTAAAAGACTGTTGCAGGTTTACATCCTAAATCAATAAACACTATAATTGTATGCGATTTGATTTTCTTGTGTGAATGTGTTTTATGATTAAATCTGTGCACACCCGGACATGTGTCCAAAGCTGTCCTGAATCAAATCTCAGTCTCATCCCTACTTTCTGTCTGCACATTTTCCTATAAAAATAAGGATAAAAACCACATAAATAAAGTTATATATAAAAGTGAAGTAATATTTTTATTCAATTTGGTTGCACATTTTATACACAACATGCTTCTCAGGCCTAAAGAGGAAAAAGATTTTACTTTTTAAAAAGTCTAACCCCGAGAGTGTGGTCATTCCCATTTTCTCTCTCCATCATTTGACAATCGGCTTTGTGCATGTTAATAACAACACACTGACTTTGATTTGATAATGATTACATACAGTGATGTGAGAATGGGTTATTTAACACTTGTCTTAACATGTTTATCTTTAACAGTTCTTCTCAAGATCACTTGTGACTTTTTAAGCTTCAAGTCTACATGTGGCTAGTGAACTAATGAATCTTTCAAACTAATAAAAAAAATCTTGTTTTTAAACGGTACTGTATATAATGTATAGAAATGTAAACAAATTATGGTATGAAAAATATATAAAAGAAAGACAAAGTATACCGTTTGTAAAATTTGTTATATTTGTGTGCTAAATTTTGATTTGCTACATCAGATTTAAGATCAGCAACATATTCTTCAACATATACTTTGTTTAATCTCAATATCATCAGTATCGTTTGTTTTATTTTTATTGAAGAGTCAGATTTCTGCTACAGGACCAATGATATGACCAGACTCCTCTTCTTCCTTTATTCCACCTGTAAAAAAAAAAAAAAAAATCATAATTTGCATGTTTCTGTTATGCTGAATTGTCACTGAACAAAATAAACCTTTAAAAAACTCAATATACTCCCGTATTACCGGTAGTTCACAGTTACTGCCTATCATGATAATATTAATGCTTTTGATTTTCCCTTGGTTATGAAAAAGTTTGTGAACCAGTTCAACATTTGTGAATTTTATTTTATATATATAAAAACACACACAATCATGTATACATTTAAGAAAAATTGGTTATATTTATAAAATATTTATATATAATATAAATGTATACAGTATATAAAAGCAAATATTTCTTAAATATATACATGAATTTGTGTGTATTTATACATAATAATTATACACAGTACACACACATATATTATGCAAACACAAACTTTTATTTGGATGCGATTAATCACGATTACAGTTTTTTACAATCACTTTGTTACTATTTTCAGAACCTTGATGTAATTTTTCACAACTCTAGACACAAGACACAAAACGGTTATCACTTGTAACACAGGCTGTCTAATGTTCAAAACATTGCATTGTGCATTCACATCTTTAAAGATTGTTGCACTTGCACAATCACTGGTTCAAAAAAACAAATTTACTTTGAAATACCATTGAAACATAACTATAGATCACCCACACACAAGCAACCGATAGTTTCACTTTTCGTACAATCATTAAATATTGTAGAACAAAATGGGTGATACAGGTTTCATTATGGTTCTACATGTACAGTAAATACATCTCTGTAAAAGTACTGCAGTAGTAGAGAGAATACTACAGACACAGTGGAATCATTGAACGAAGTTTGTAATATATTGATGCAAAACACTACAGTACAATCACAACATAGGTTTATTTGAATAAAAATAATTAACTCATTCCACAATGTGCACTCAATCATCAGTAAAGAGTTGGCAGAATTGGACAAGCAATTACAAGGGCCTGTATCTATACAGTGCAGTCCTGTCAATACTGTAAATATTCTGAACAGGTGGCACAGTATTTGGGACCATAGACAGTGTCTGATGAAGCATTATGATACAATATTAGACTACATCCATGGATATTGTATTCTAATTGGTTCATGCTCCACGCTAATTGGTGACAATGAATCTCGTTATCTTGAAACTTTCATGATTTACTGTAAACATGGAAGATTGTTTGTCTGTTTCCATATAACTATGCATTAAGAGTAATGCAACAGTTATCATTTTGAGCAGTTGTATCATTTGATAGTTAGATCATTGTAGGGAAATGAATAGACACTCATTTGAAATGTAATGTGTGAATTGCCTTTTGAAATAGTAGTACTTTGATGTTAACTTGTGTCATATTGAACAGGTGATTTTTGTTGAATGAACAAATGATCTAAGTTGTATGTGTATTGTATCCAAGCAATTGAGAAAAGGGTTAGAGTTTCGAAAAATGTGCATTTTAATCATTGGTTGTGAGTTTTGTGTCTAGAGTTGTGAACAATGACATCAAGGTTCTGAAAATAGTAACAAAGTGATTGTAAAAAACTGTAATCTTTCGACAGCCCTAGTTTGGACTATTGGAATTAAAAGTTATAAAAAAGTGAAATGAACAAAAGGTGAAATAAAGAAACTAAAAAATAGTGACCAATCACAAAGAAGTAAACCTTTTCCTGCTGTCAAGCTTAAGTGTTTAGTGCTTATAAATGCATTCTTCTGCTAACTGTATGACTTCCACTCAAAACAGCTTTACTGTGGAATAAAAACAGTTAAATAAATTTTTCTCTTACAAGACATATTATGTTTCCACTGAATACTTTAGACACTCTCAGCTCAGTTTCTGAGTTAAAGAGAAACCTGCTGTGGTCGAGTTTATTTCAGGTTAGTTCAGTGTCAGACTGACCCAAATGAATGTGGTTTCTGTTGAGTGGACAAACGTCTTGCTCCTGTTCACTGTTGCATGTGTGCGGTTGACTGACGGGGAAACGATAAAGACATTATTTTCCTTTGTCAGATTTCCTCTCTACACAAAAGGTTCACTGTAAAATAAAGTATAACGTATTCCTCAACAGTGGTATTTGTCAAACCCATCATGCATCATTCAAGAACGTCTCTATTTTCTGTAAAACAGAATGACAGATGATCATCTCAGCACTAAATAAGAACCATTAGATTAAACCATCGACTGCAAATCTGATCAGAAGAGTTTTAGAGACAATCACTTAAACCTATGGTCACTTTGACCTGGTCAATACTGACTGACTCGATCATATAATAAAACGACTCATTTATAAACAAACCTTTCATTTCAAATGACCAACTTTAATAATTTGACAACTGTTTCATTGATTTTGTTCCCATAAAACAGTGTGGATCAATATAATATAATATAATAAATCTAAATTGAATAATGCACATTAAGAAAAATACATCAGGTAGGCCAATAAATGGGTTTCAGCGCATTTTAAAACTCGGCCTCACTCTGGACAGCTTTAGAGATTTGTTTATTTTTTTGTTGAAAATTATAGAATTGTTTACATACTAGCCTATATGTTTTTGAAAATGAACTCAAACATGTGTCTCTAAACCAACTCAAGTTTGGTTAATATATGATCCTGTTAATGATTTATTTTTATGTAGAAAATGTCAGACGGCTCTCTTTCCAATACACTATAAAATAATAAAATATTAGCAAATTAAACACTGCTTGAAAAACAAATTACTTCAGAATATAAAGATGTTTTTGAATGGCACAATTTAAAAACATGCTAAATTTTACGTGGTGTGTTTGTTATTCATGCATAACAGACAAACGGCAATAAACATGCTAAATGCAAATTTACAATAAATATAAACTAAACAATGAGAACCTAAAATGTGAAGATCTTCAGGAGCTCTTGATCATTACAGACAGGTGTGTGTGTGTGTGTGTGACCACTTTCTGTACATATAAGTAATAATGCACAAATACAGTTGAATGCAAACTTTATTTACAATGTCAATTTTATTATCCGACTTGTTAACCAGGAGCTAAATGACAGGGTTGCCATGTCTGTGTAACAAAACCAGCCCAGATATCAATCAATAATAGCCCATGCAGTCAATTAAAGTCCACTGGGTTGGCGCAACAGATTGGTATATGCACTTTAGTGATACAGATGTGCCTAGAATCTGAACGCAACTGCACGTCATTGTGCGTTTTCTTTGTTTTCTATGGGAGGAAAACGCTTAAAGTGCAATATAGCAGCTATACAGAAATTGGTCCTCCAATATCACTGACATAAGCACCGCTTTTAACGCGTGGCCTTCAAAAGTTTGTTCGCGTCATTTCTGGCGGCATCATCTTCTACAACAAATCTACAATCCTACTGTAAATTCCAATTTGCATCACTCTTACACAAATCAAATCTCCAAATAACTGTAGCCTAATTAAAGTTAAACTTACTTGCAAGGCGACAATCTTGCTCAATGCTCGCTCACCAAGAAGAGAATGATCCAGAAGCACTTTTATTTTCTGATCGCTGTTGAGAAAATAAGCCCGTAAGATGCGTTTTCTGTTCTTTTTGAAGACATCTTAGAGAAGGAGATCTTCTGCAATCTGCACCATCAACTATAGGCTATTCACGTTAGCAATACCTCTTTTCTCGATTAACATGGACTGGGCGTTTTGACAAAAAAGAAAAAGTAATAAAGAGTCTCTGTCTGGAGACATGAGAACGGCGCCGTCTAGAGACACAACATATCAGTTTATTACAGTAAGTCCAATTCATATGTATTATTAGCTTGAAGTCTGCAGCAATATGAAGAGTATTTCAACATTTCTTTCCTCTTATTTTCGGCACTGAGTTTAACTCTTTCAGCTTCGTTTCTACAAACCGTTTTTCACTGCATCCTGTTGCGCTGTAGGCATTTATTTATTCTTTAAATAGGCTATATTTTATATCAATTTGTGTTCTTATTTCTATTTCCTATTTTATTTTATTTAATTCCCTTCACTTTTATATAAAGCAATTTGAATTACTATTTTGTAAGAAATATTGCAGGTGCTATATTAATAAACTTGCCCTTGCCTGTTTTTCATTTAATTCTTGGTCATCAGAGGGGGAAAATTTGATTTAATCCTTAACTCGTTTGAAAAGACTGTCTGACAAAACACTGCTATTTACAGTTAAGTAATCGTGGTTTAAAAAAATAGTAGTTCAGGTAAATAATAATAAAAATATTTACAATTGTACATTGTAGATAAAAGTAAATAAACAATTTCTGCAGCAATGAATATTTCACAAAATGCATGTAATACCATTTTAACATTTTGTGCAAATCAGTTAAATGGAAACGCAGTCAGGATACAATAAGATTTAATGACTTCTCAGTTTATTTGCTTTCTGTGCTCTCTTTTCCCCAATAAGGTAAAGATCCTACAGTATATGCTGCTTATAGAAAAATACTATAATTTAAATAGAACATAAATTATTTCAAACAGGGAAGCAGACCAAAGACTTGAAAATAAAAGCACAAACCTGAACAAAAATAAAAATAAATCAAACCAAAAGATCCCCAAAACAATCACAGCACCTTAACACACTGATACAAATCTGTCTTAACTTGTTCTAGAGAAAGTCACTAGCCTCCACTGAATCGTTAATGCCAGTGATAGATAAATTAAAACTTTATATTCTAAAATGTATATTTCTAACAGTTTATTGTTTAATACTTACATTTTAATAAACAATGAACATCTCTCTTATTTACCGTTTATTCAATTTATTGTCAAATATTTCCCATTTCATAAATCTTTGTTTTAAAAAAAAATTAAAAGTATAAAATCAATCGTAACCTGTTGCAGTTTGAACTGTGTAGAAAAAAATGAGTAATAAATCCCATTGCAATACATTTTTGAAAGCCACTCGGCTTCAGACTTTTTCATTTCTTTTAGTAAAACAAACAACTTTACATTTAAAACTGAGAGACTTACAGTGGTAACTTCAGTCTTGAAGACTGTTGAGCTCAGTTTGACCACCAACTGTCCTGAGGAGAAACATTTGAGGCAGAATATTTGCCTCATAACCTTCATAAACATGTTTAATGAAAATTGAGAGATTATAGTTAAGCACAATGAACAGTTATAACTTAACCCAGGGCTCCAGCTGGGGAATTTCACCTTAACTATTGCATTAACTTAACTTACAACTAAGAACAATCAAGGAGGATTGTAGAATAAACAAACATTATGTAAACTGGAGGGAGTTTGTCAGCTGACCAATCTTAAAGGATTTATGAGACAGTGGATAACTGTGTCTGACAGCATTATCAACACAAGGGAGACAAACAGGTGCAATAAAAATAATTTTATTAACAAAAAGACTGACAAAAACCATGAGTGGATAAATAAATAAAGTACATTAGATTCATAGAATGTAAGTGATGAAGTTGTTGCTATGACAGAGTTATCTGATGAAAAGAAAAACTGGTAAAGATGAAGAACCGTATTCTACTTTAAACAAATAAACAAGATTATTTGTTATTAACTGAATCAGCTATACATTAAAAAGTACGTTTTTAAAAATAATTACATACTAATAATATAGGCTACGCTAAAGTAATGCCAAGGTCAGAAAGAGGTTTGGTTAAAGTGCAGCATTTTTTATAGATTTACTTGGATTTTAATCTAAACAATTGTGATGTATGAATCAGGATAATTGGGCATTTACTGAATAAGTTTTGTATGTATGCTTCTCAGAGTTTTCTGTACAGGGGGTTATTTTCATTAAAAGCTGCATGTAACTGGCAAAGTTAATTTGTGTCAGCAGTGGATGATTGACAGGCAAGCAGAACTTCACTTCAGTCTGCAAGCATTGAATGCTACTGTTAAATACACACACTGTAGCTGAAAAATACAGTATATTGTATATTTTTAATAAGAAAATTACTTCACTTTGGGTTGTCTGCCATTATTTTTTATTTTATATTGTGTTTCCTTGTAAGGCTTTGTTTTTTAAAATAGGGAAATTAGTTTGGCTGTAAAAATTAGTACACTTGCAAAATAGCAAAATCAACATGAAAAAGAATTGTGATAAATCGTGATTTTCCTGAAAAAAATCGTGATATGATATTTTTGCCACACGTAATTCAAGAGATGTAAGTAATCTTATGTATCTTTTTGTTTTGTTTGATTCACATTAATGGCACAATTGTCAGCAGGTTTATTAGACTGCTGCCCCTTTAAGACCAAATGCAGATATAATAACAAACAACATATTTTCTCCTAACTATTTATGCTCATTTAAGACATAAACTGTGTTTAAGTGAATATACAAGCCGCTCATTTTGACATTTGTGTGTGCATTTGATGGTTTAGACGTAGGCTACACAAAGCTTAATGTATAATTTACTTGTCTTTTGCTGCCTGTTTTGGAGCGCACACACGACCCACCCTGAAGTTGGTGTTTCTCGCGCGGTATTAGTTTACAGCAATCACAGACTGTGCCGATTCTGACGTGAAGTTTGGGTTTTAGGGAGGAAGGAATGCTCACCGCTGTGAAGGGAAGGAAGTTGCGCTAGAAGGAACGTTTAAAAGCTAGTTTTTAAAAGTTTTAACCTCAAATATATAATTTTTATAATCATTGGAAGCCAAAATCAAAATCAAATTAGATTAATATCACAGCCCTGAAGTGTAACCAGACTAAACTTTTGTTTAGTTCTATCGGCCATTATCACTAGTGGGGACTCTCACTCTCACTCTCTCTCTCTCTCTGATTGCGAATTGCAAAAAAAAACATCACAGACAATGATTTAATATTATCCCATATCGCATAGCGTGATTAATATGAAAGGGCAGTGATCAACCATCAAACCCCCCACCCAAATTATTTTACTACTGATCTGCATGATTCACTTGGGTCAAGATTTTAGGCCGATTATTCCGGAAGAATCTCATCCCTGAAAATGTCCACAAATGGAAAATGACAGTAAGGCATAAAGAAATCATGTAGCCCACAACAATTTAACGTTCAATATCACTTGATACATTTGAGTGCTAAATTTGGGAATGACAGTTATGATTAGCAATATTTGAATTGCTTCAATATGGATGAGTTTAATTCCAATATCATCATGATTGTAGGCCTTATACTAAATATGTCTTTATTCTTGCTTTATCTCAGCTCTGACCAAGATCTTCTCAATCCATTTCACCTGTAAATAAAATAAAATGATCATTTGTAAGAGTACTAAACCAACAGTAATCATTAATATCACTTGTGTACATGTATATTTCTAATAATGCCGTTTACATTAGTAGTCATTTTAAATAGTAGCCTAATACATAAGAGCTAGTATGATAAACTTTACATTTGTCGAAGCAGTGTGGTTTGAAGCGGTTTAACCCTTATGTGCTGTTGGGGCTGTTTTCAGCCACTATGGTGTATTTTTTAGTCTTATTTTGTCCATAACTTTTTCTGTGTTTCAGCAAATGGAATGATTTTTGGTGACAAATCTTATTTTGACACACATTTTGGGAAAATGCTTTGAAATTTTTCAAAAACTCAACAGTACACTCTGGGCAAATTCACTACCCTTTCGTTATGTTCGTGGCTGAAAACAGCCACTACTTTAAACTGCTGTAAAAATTTATCAGATAAATATTTTTTTGAATTTTTTTTTGCATAAATCTATTAATCAACCTCAGTCCTGTTCAAAACTACTAAATGTTTTTTAAAAATCAAGATTTTAACTCTTTAATTGCCAAATTCATAAATTATGTCACTGATTTTGGGGGGGAAAAAACACAAAATTACTTATTTTCAATATAAAATGTGATTGTGGACTGGATTTTTTTTAACCTTTTATCACAGTCTTGGACATGTCAAAGATTAGAAACAACATTGGTTTTGATGCATTGTTAGTTTTTGTGCAGCATCAGATTTTAACTTTTTCTCCCTCATTTACTGTTCGTGGCTGTTTTTGCCCCATTGACTTCCATTATAACCACATTTTTTGATTGCAAAGCCATGACACCATAAAATCATGCATTTTTGATTGTTGGTGGTTTTCCCTGTTGGGAAGAGGTAAAATTAGTATTTTTTACTGTTGATAACCAGGTGGCACCATTAACCCTTTATATAGGCCTGTGCAAAAAAAAAGCTTAGTTTCTGGCTTTTACATGGAGTTATATGGAGTATAATAGCATAATAAAGTGTGTGTGTGTGTGTGTGTGTGTGTGTGTGTGTGTGTGTGTGTGTGTGTGAGAGAACTCACCTTGATGCGTCTGAGAAAATCAAAATATGCACCTCAGCTCTCAGAACTACATGGAGTAAACAAAAAACAAAGTAAGTGTATTTATGCATCTGCCTTTTGATGGTGAGAAATGCAGACTAAACAAAAACTAAGCAAGTGGATTTGAACACTTGCATGCAAGCCTGCTGGTCATTTGATGGTGAGAAGAGCAGCAAGCAACATGAGAAAGGGCTTGACTTGTAGTGAAGTTTTAGAGATGATCATGCAGCCCGACCCCTCCAGCGAGCTGCAGGATGTATTGTCTTCTCCCTCTGACACCACAGACTCAGGAGAGGCAGACCATGATTTGGATGTGGCACCCTCATCATCCTCTCTAGCTTCCACTGAAGGCGAGGAGGATTCGGAGGATCCTGGATCTGGGTGGATTGGGAGAAACGGCGAAGTGTGGTTTTCCACCAACGCGGGGACAACTCCCTTTCTTCAGCCTGCCAGAGTCGACTCCAGGGCCGACGAGATTATTGACCTCATTGTCAGCATGACCAACCTCCAAAACGCAGAGCTCTGCTGATTTCTTGAATCTTGAGAGGGGACATGGTGGCTCTAAAAATCGCACGACCACTGCGATCATCCCACAGGCAACGTGTGGACTCCCCTCTGGACCTGTAGACGCCGGCCAAAATCAGTAGCCCCATGTAGGCACGGAGATCTGTGGAGTCCACCCCGGTCCAGTTTCTCATTGTGCGGCGCCCGTAAAAAACAGATTGAACACAGAATCAATGTTCTGGACCCTTGCGATGGCATAGCGCGTCGGCCATGAAGTCACGCCTCTGGCAGGCTGAAGAAAGGGAGTTGTCTCCGCGTTGGTGGAAAACCACACTTCGCCGTTTCTCCCAATCCACCCAGACCCAGGATCCTCCGAAATCCCCCTTGCCTTCAGTGGAAGCTAGAGAGGATGATGAGGGTGCCACATCCAAATAATGGTCTGCCTCTCCTGAGTCTGTGGTGTCAGAGGGAGAAGACAATACCATCCTGCAGCTCGCTGGAGGGGTCAGGCTGCAGAATCATCTCTAAAACTTCACTACAAGTCAAGCCCTTTCTCATGTTGCCTGCTGCTCTTCTCACCATCAAATGACCAGCAGGCTTGCATGCAAGTGTTTAAATCCACTTGCTTAGTTTTTGTTTAGTCTGCATTTCTCACCATCAAAAGGCAGATGCATAAATACACTTATTTAGTTTTTTGTTTACTCCATGTAGTTCTGAGAGCTGAGGTGCATATTTTGATTTTCTCAGACGCATCAAGGTGAGTTCTCTCACACACTCACACACACACACACACACACACACACACACACACACACACACACACACACACACACACACACCACACACACACACACACACACACACACACACACTTTATTATGCTATTATACTCCATATAACTCCATGTAAAAGCCAGAAAACTAAGCTTTTTTTTTGCACAGGCCTATATAAAGGGTTAATGGTGCCACCTGGTTATCAACAGTAAAAAAATACTAATTTTACCTCTTCCCAACAGGGAAAACCACCAACAATCAAAAATGCATGATTTTATGGTGTCATGGCTTTGCAATCAAAAAATTGTGGTTATAATGGAAGTCAATGGGGCAAAAACAGCCACGAACAGTAAATGAGGGAGAAAAAGTTAAAATCTGATGCTGCACAAAAACTAACAATGCATCAAAACCAATGTTGTTTCTAATCTTTGACATGTCCAAGACTGTGATAAAAGGTAAAAAAAAATCCAGTCCACAATCACATTTTATATTGAAAATAAGTAATTTTGTGTTTTTTTACCCCCAAAATCAGCGACATAATTTATGAATTTGGCAATTAAAGAGTTAAAATATTGATTTTTTTAAAAACATTTAGTAGTTTTGAACAGGACTGAGGTTGATTAATAGATTTATGCAAAAAAAAATTCAAAAAAATATTTATCTGATCAATTTTTACAGCAGTTTAAAGTAGTGGCTGTTTTCAGCCACGAACATAACGAAAGGATGGGAATTTGAACGATGCACAAGGGTTAAATTAGCTATAAATACATGCATTTCTGTATAATCACTGTGAATTCAGAAGATGTAGGTTTAAATGGTCTCACCAAATCTCACCAAAATCCCTGTTCATTTTAAAGATATAAAACTGATAGTCAGTTGAGAACAGAGTTTATATTTGAATATAGAATGTCAATTTCAGATTAAGTTCCTCACCCATTTCTTAGAGTTTAGAAAGTAAAGAAAGCTTCAAGCAATGTGACGTGATGCTTGTCAAAGTAAAAACACACAAGAGAGAGACATTGACCATGTGAGGCTGGACGGCTGTGAGCTGAAGCTGGAATCTGCTCTGAGTTTACCTGCGTTTTACAATCTGTGTACAACTATCAGTCTAGTTCTGTTCTATCAAATTCTAATGATTTTCTACTGATGCAATTCATAAAGACATTGTTCAATAAAGTTGTTTGTTCCTTAGTTTTTTTTCCCTCCAGAAACCAATAAAGTACAAACCTCGCCCACCGGCTGAATTTAGAGATTTCAGAGGTCATGTCAAGCCAAGTCACCTTCATTTATATAGCGCTTTTTACAATACAGATTGTTTCAAACCAGCTTTACAGAGATAACTGGAAATTAAAGCAACAGATTTTTTTGGCTGTACAGCAGCTCTAGAAGAAAGTCATTGTCCAGTTTAAGCAAGTTCAGGGTTGATTAATTTATACAAATCCGTTATAAAATCATTATAGGGCCATTTACACGACACTTTGAATGCATTCTGGCCGTTCTTTTACATGACAGCATTTTGGTGGCCTGAGAACGCAAACTTTGAAACAGGTTTAAAAGTGTAAGATTTTTAAAACAATATCATTATCATCTCCGTGTAAACTTCAAAAACGTGAAAAACAGTGACAGCGTGCACATGCATATATCGTGTTTAGTCTGTGTATGTGCATTTGAATGCGTATGTGCGCAGACACGTACTCTTTCTTTACGAAGTGACATCGCCAACTCCTTGTCTGGCCTGCATTATACAGCGTTTTTAGTTTTTTTTTTTTTTAACCTTACTAGAAGTTATGTAGCACATCAGCACATCTTTATACTCCGGCAAATACGGCATTTTATAGAGAGCATTACGGTTTTTCACAATGAGATCCATCCATGATTTTTCTGAAGTCTGAACTTTCTTGGCAGGTGACAGTGTGATTGACCAATGACTTTGAATTGGCTTGTACTTAACTCTGTGCACAATATTAATTGATTGAAAACCATTGTTTCAAAAAAAGTTAATTATATTTTCCTTGCCCAATTATCTGTCAGAGATTAATGAAAGTATTTTAACATCACTGATGTTTACTCACCTCATTGTACAGTTTGAGTCTCGTATCACGTCTCTGAGCTGCTTTGAGTCTATCATCATATTGTTTCTCAGATCAAGGTCTTTTAAAAACTGCAGTGCATTTGAGTTTGTCAAAGACTGAGTTAAAGCAGAAACATCTGTAATGCCACAGTCATTTAGCCTAGAACGAGACAAACAGACAGAGATCATCTTACTTTCACCAGATCACATGACTAAAGTTAATTATTTTCCACAAATACACTGTAAACAGTCTTTTCAGGAGAGACGGTGTATAAAGTGTCTTGGTTTAAAACTGTTGAAGAGATATTCCACACAAGGTTACAGTTGGTTTATAGATATGATGGTTTATTGTTGGAAAAGTTAAAAATATTATTATTTTTCCTTACAAACACCTATCGTTTATTTCTTTTTATCAACTGGTCGTATGGATAACCGCTGTGTGCTTTGTCTGATTATGAAGCGTCATCTTTGGAGGTCCAGTAGAGACAGAATATTTATTTAAAAATCTTGTTCATCTCAATAAACTCATATACATCTGAGATGGGATTAAGGAATGTAAATGATGAAACTTTCAGTTTTGGGTTCAGGATCTCTTTATCGCTACACTACACTTCTGTCCCTCTATTGGTGAAAAATAAAAGTACTGGAGTTACTTTTCTCTGTGTAAGTGTGTATGATGCAAGTAATTCCCCATGAAATCCATACAAAACAGCTCTAAAATACAGTTCAATATTACAGGTTTATCAAAGTGTATTTGGGTAAAGCCACAGTTTGGAAGACTGATCTTTTTGCACTCTCAGATTAATAACGTTATTTTTTTTAAATAAAATTAAAAGAAAATGCATAGTGTACTTTAAACATTTTGATTCTTTTAGTCGTTCCTATCTAAGCACAAACAGGCCTGGATGTATGGGGTTGTTGAGCACCTATTGATCTTTAAACCAGACAGAGCACTTCAAGCATCTCTAAACAGATGGAAAGAGTTTTGAAATAGACTAAATTGCTACAGATGTATAAATGTATTTATTTGGCTTTCAAAACTTCTAAATTTTACTATTGTGGTGTGTGTGTGTGTGTGTGTGTGTGTGTGTGTGTGTGTGTGTGTGTGTGTGTGTGTGTGTGCGTGTGTGTGTGTGTGTGTGTGTACGTGGGCGTGGGCGTGGGCGTGGGCGTGGGCGTGGGCGTGTGCGGTGTGTGTGTGTGTGTGATATTAGATTCGACAGATCTGCAAAAGGAAAGAGTCAAAAAACTGATGTGGTTCTCATAAGAATGTGATTCTGAACTACAGGGAATATTATTATTAAACAAAATATGATATCCAAAAATGTGGTTTATGTCCATAAGAGAAGTTTGAGAACCACGGTGTATGTGAATGTTACTGACCTCAATATCTCCAGTTTACAGTGTGAATCCTTCAGTACGTCACATAAGTGATTCACTCCTGCGTTTTTTATTTTATTTCCACTGAGTTCCAGGTCTCTCAGGTGTGATGGGTTTGATTTCAGAGCTGAAGTCAGGATGAGACACTGTTCCTCTGTAATACTGCATCCACACAGACTGAAGACAGAAAGAGAAAAGACAAACTGAAGTTCAGCATCAGGCACTAGTTTAATTCCCATACTCTGTTTTTAAGGCTGTCACACTAGTTCTGTGTGCTGGAAGATGTTGTTTATTCTCTTTCATTTTTCTCTTTTCTTTTCTTTACTCTTTATCGTAGCAGTCGATTTATTTTCCACATTTTCACAAATAGTATTCTCTTTGTATTAATTCTTTAAATTTACACACAATAGACCCAAGTCAGGTTAGATGACATTTGATTTTATGTGTATGAAAATAAGGCTGTTCGAAACAGCCTTATTTTCATACACATAAAATCAAATGTCTGTTTAAATATATATGTGTACTAAGATTTATTATTAGTTAAAATACATTTAAAATAAAGTGCAACAGAAGGTGCAGAGCTTTAAACACTATTACTTGAGTCCTGTTGTCTTAAAATAAACTGTAAACTGTAATCTCACAGTAACTGCTGTACAGTAAAATGTTACCAACTTTAGTTCCTTCAGCTTGAATTGTGGGATCATCAGTAGATCACTGAGGTTTTTCACTCCAGAGTCTCCTAGTTTATTCCAACTCAGGTCCAGATCTCTCAGGTGTGATGGGTTTGATTTCAGAGCTGAAGTCAGGATGAGACACTGTTTCTCTGTAAAACTGCATCTCCACAGCCTGAAGACAGAAAGAGAACAGACAAACTGAAATGCTACATCAGGCACTAGTTTAATTTCTGATACTCTGTTTTTAAGGGTGTCACACTAGTTCTGTGTGCTGGAAGATGTTGATTCTTCTCTATAATTTTTCAACAATATCTTTTGTTAGTTTTCTTTACTCTTTATCGTAGCAGATTTCTACAGAACGACATTTACACAATCAGTACATTGTATCAAATTCTTCAACTTTAACACAATAAACCTTAGTCAGGTTAAACGACATATTGAATTGTATGTGAATGAGGTTGTGAAAAAAATTTATATTCTCACACACACACACACACACAAGCTTCATTTCTATCCTTGTGAGGACATTCCATAGGCGTAATGGTTTGTATACTGTACAAACCTGTATATTCTATCCCCTTACACTGCCCCTATCCCTAAACCTACCCATCACAGGAGACATTCTGCATTTTTACATTTTCAAAAATATATAATTTAGTATGTTTATTAACCCATTCCCCTCATGGGGGACCGCTGTCTGGTCCCCACAATGGAGGTGATCTCAGGTTTTACTATCCTTGTGGGGACATTTGGTTCCCACAATGTAATGTATACCAAGTACACACACACACACACACACACACACACACACACACCACACACACACACCACACACACACACACACACACACACACACACACACACACACACACACACACACACACACACACACACACACACTTAATACTAGTTAAAAGACATTTAAATTAAAGTGCAACAGAAGGCGCAGAGCTTTAAACACTATTA
The DNA here is from genome assembly GCA_033366665.1 of Phoxinus dragarum. NCBI lineage: Eukaryota > Metazoa > Chordata > Actinopteri > Cypriniformes > Leuciscidae > Phoxinus > Phoxinus dragarum. The sequence continues at coordinate 26,964 of JARPMJ010003585.1, forward strand.
CTTGAGTCCTGTTGTCTTAAAATAAACTGTAAACTGTAATCTCACAGTAACTGCTGTACAGTATGATGTTACTAACTCTAGTTTCTCCAGCTTGCATTCTGGGTTCATCAGTAGATCACTGAGGTTTTTTCACTCCAGAGTCTCCTAGTTTATTCCCGCTCAGGTCTAGTTCTCTCAGGTGTGATGGGTTTGATTTCAGAGCTGAAGTCACAGCAGAACATCCTTCATCTGTCATACAGTATCTTAACCTACATTTGGAGAAATGAGAAAAAGAAAATCTTCATTCTGCAAAGTTATAGCATCTTCATAACAAATAAAGGACAAATTCCAAACTGCCTTATTTTGCGCCCTTCAATGGCAGAGGAAACACGATCTGTAGGGACGTTCGAAGTGAAAGTGAACAACTGAATCTCTTAATGAAGGGCCTTTCCACAAGTCTGGTAATGATGGATTGCAGAGTTCACATTGCATGATTTTTTAAAGTGGTCAGATCACTGTTCTTTCCACACTACACGACTATCTGGGGTAACATTCAGTTGCTGCTGTGTGCACTGCACGATGGATCGGTTTGGTTACACATTGAATGACTTAACAGGAAGAATCGCTGACAACTCTGTCTGGTCCTTGTGATGGATTTTTATTTATTTATTGATCTTCAACAGATATTGTAATGAGAGTCACATGTTTCCATGTTCATATTGTGGTATGTGAACGGGAAATATGTGAATTTGAACGAGAGATAATATTTGTGTTTGTATACCTGTGAACGTGCAGAAGTGAGACACTTTGGGAAGAGCTGGGAAGGGACCTTTGGTCTTTGAGGTCAGAGTGCATTTACTTTTGGTGGTCTTAGTGTCAGCTACTGTAAGTGTTACTAGAAACTTATATAACAATGGGTCTCTTATCTGTGGAATGTATAGCGGAAAGAAGCCCTGATGAATGCAACCTTGAAAAGAGTATAAAGGCTGCCGAGCTGTTCCTGACTTTTGTCTCACTCACTCCACAGGGTAACCATTTTTATCATTTATGGTCATGTGACCCAGGGTGACGAGTCCTCGTGATTCATTTTAAAGACATATGACGGGAGAGTTTGAGTAAACATATGATCAGAATAATTCAAGTTGTTTTGTTTTGTTTTGTTTGTAATATATACAGTAGGCCTCTTACACACATTTTCATCTTGAATTTCATATGAAGTTTAAATAAGTTAATAGGTCAGAAATGTTTTTAATAGTAGACATGTAAGGTAAATGTGACTATACCAGTGTCCAAAGAAGATATGGCAAGTTTTTATAAATTCGAGAGCAGAGAGGGAACATAGCAACCACCATATTGTTGTAAGAATGTTATTTGTAAGAAAAGTTAATGGGCTGCTGCACGCCATGCTGTGTTGTCATGGTAACATTCCAAGTGCAGATAATGAGGAAATTACATTGTCTTTGTCTTCACCAAGTGTGTTCCAAACCGCTTCATTATGACACGCAAAAACCCTGATGCCCTTAAAGTCCCCATTTCAAGGACTATCAGAGTGAGAAGGGCATAAGGATGCTCACTTACAATTGGAATTCACCAAAACTGTGAACTCAGTGTCTTGATTTAAACTGGACATGTGATTTTAAGAATTACAGTTGGTGGTCAACCAGAATGCCTATCACCTTGTGGCAAAAATAAACCAGTCGCATGTCAAAGCCATTCGCTAAATAACCGCCAGGTGGCGCAAAGGGACATTGTGCAAAATAGCAGAAATTGCCGTATTTTAAAATGTAAGTGTGGGTCTAATGCCAATGAAATACTACAACTACAGTAATTTCCCAATAAGGCTACAACAAACATGAAAAATCAAAACAAGAGCTATTGACATTTGCTGTACAATAATGAAACAAACACAGATTTGGTGGAGTTGAAACTGCATGTTATTAAGTAATTATTAAATAAATACAATTCGATTAATGTTTTTTAAACAAACGATCATATACAAATTAGTCTACATATAGTACACAGACTATTATTTGTATGAACAATGAACTATTATATATCTCTGTTTGTAGGATATCGGAATGTGTAAAAAGCAGAATAAAACAAAAATGTTGGGGAAAAAACAACTTTAAAAAAAAATTGGCCTATTACAGAATTGGTTAAATTTAACGCAAGCAAAAAGATAAATATGTAAAAGTAAATTTGAAACCGAATAGAACAAACTTTTAGAACAGAAAAATAGAATCAAAAGTTAAAATAGAGATGACAACAATATAGCCTATATTTTCATATTGTAGACGTCGGTGGGCAACAGAAGCCTATTCCTGGGGGAGCAGTGCAATAAACAAAAACACACACCACAAGACCACCATATCTCGCAGTCAGTGAAAATAAATGAGGTGCAATGATGCTGATTATTTTGACTATTCTATTGAGGAATGAGACGAATGAAAAGAGCTTCTCTCTCGTGTGAGCGAACACACTGACTGCTGGACAACTGATCTTGGGCATTTCTCAGTGAGTAAATTCGTGGTCGAGTGGTAGAACTAAGGTTTCAATCATTTAGATGATATGGGTTCAAATCCCGAAAAAACATGGGCTATTGTAATTTATTATTATTATCAATGCAGAGAGATTTCTAAAATATTTTACTCCTCATAAGAGCAGACTGAGCTGTCTTACATTAGTTAAAGTCTAAAATGAAGGCAAAGAGTCGTAAGGTTTTTAAATGGTGATTAATCGGGATTAATCTGAAAAAAAGTGTGATTAGTCTAGTCAATTTTTGCAATCGATACAAATAAATAACAAAGAATAAGTCTTATCATGTTTATTTTTATTGAATCAAATCTCCGGTCAAATCGGTCATATCTCCGCAATTAATGTGTATATAGCCTGCCTCTGCCATCCAGCACCCCCCATAATCCCGCAAGAGAGAGGCAAAGAAAAACGCCTGTTCTTAATTTATGTTTCTTTGTACTATTTTCATTTTGTTCTGTTTTAATTGTACACAGCAGAGCTGCAATTTCTTTGGCAATACAAATTTAAAATATCACAAGAATAATATTCTGTATTTCTCATTTTGCATCGCAAAGGGAATAACGCTAAACTTGATGTAACCCTGTTTTAAATAAATAAACTGCCTGACACTATTTAAACCTTGAAATATGCGACGGGGTTCCCTTTCGAAGGTAACTCGCACTGCGTCGAATGACGCTTTGGGGAACGCCTCAGGCGTGACAGGTGTCTGAAATCACAATCAAATCATGGCAATCACATTGACCGGCGACAGCCCGTGAATCATTAACGTGAATGATTAACGTGCGACCTGCGAGTATATAAGAGCGCCTTGCAAACATGACAAATCATCTTTTCGTCTTCAGGGACTGTCTGTTTGAAACGCTATTCAAAGAAACGGAGAAATGAAACGTGCAGCGAAGGCCGATTGCTTTCAGAAGTGTGCCGACCCGTGCCCAAGGTATTTGACGCCGGGGGACACACACCAGCTGTGCGTTTTCTGCCTGGGAGAAGAGCACGCACGGGAGGTTCTCGAGGGAGCCACCTGTGCAAACTGTGAGCGTTTTTCTTTAAAAACGCTCCGCTCTCGTCTGTCCCTCTTCTCGAGTGAAGGGGGTTCAGCATCTGGACCTCGTGGTTCAGGTCCTGCTCGTGCCGAGGCAGAGCGGCGACTTGAGTCATGGGGCTCCCAGATGGAGCTTGTCGATCACCTTGAGAGGGCTGTAAACCTCTCAGATGATTCGACGACTGACGAGGGTGAGCTGCAGGTCGATGATGAAAGCCTTTCGCCGACAATTCCTGCAGCTAGTGCTCTTCAGGACGCGCAGGAGATGGCTGAGGAGGTTGACAGTCAGGTGGATCCTGAACCCCCTCAGCCATCCTGCCCCATGTATGCAGAGCTGGTGGATGTAATGGCGCCGCTGCGTTCGGTCGCCGTCCAGGTCGCTCCTCATAGATTGTGCTTTTACTTAGTTTTTTACTTACTTTTTTTTTCTCCTTTTACACGTATTATGTCTGCACTGATAACTTACGAGAAATCAATACTTGTTTTAGATATTGGATATCGCTGTACTGACCTGTTTAGGGACACTTTATCCTTGAAATCTTAATTTCCTCTGGAGATTCTTCGCAACGAAGAAACAAACAATGGACACCCACCAAGAGTATGCTACAAGAAACATTGTGGGAAACGCGCTGGTATTCGCAACAGATTGAGGCAAAGAGCACACAGTCATCCTCTGCCTAGCATTTTACTCGCCAATGTCCAATCCTTGGAGAATAAGATGGACGATCTGAGAGCCAGGACAAGTTTCCAACGGGACATCAGGGACTGTAATATCCTTTGTTTTTCTGAAACATGGCTCACGACCTCTGTCCCAGACTCTATTGTGACGCCGTCTGATAACTTCTTTGTGTTACGGAAGGACAGAACAGCTGAGGCCGGGAAAACAAAGGTTGGGGGAGTATGTTTCATGATCAACAAGAAATGGTGTGACCCTAGGAACATCACCACTCTGTCCCACTCTTGTTCGCCCCATCTGGAACATTTGTCCATCTCGTGCCGTCCATTCTACCCTACCCAGGGAGTTCTCTTCGATCATCGCTACTGCTGTTTATATTCCACCACAGGCCGATACCGGTGAGGCTTTGTCTAAACTCCATGAAGGGCTAAGTGGCTACATAAACAAACATCCTGATGCGGCTTTTATCATCACGGGGGACTTTAACAAAGCCAATCTCAGGAAAGTCATGCCAAACTTTTACCAACATGTCTATTGTCCTACTAGAGTGTACAATATGCTGGATCATTGTTACTCTCAGTTTAAAAATGCCTATAAAGCCCGATCACAACCTGCTTTTGGCAAATCGGATCATGCCGCCATTTTCCCTCACTCCGGAATATAAACAAAGGCTCGTCCGGGAACCCCCGGTGCAGAGAGTAGTGACGCGCTGGTCCTCCAACTCAGAAACTCGGCTAAAGGCGGCTCTTGATGACGTAGACTGGGACATGTTCCGGGCGAGCTCATCTGACGTCAGCGAGTTTACGGACGTAGCATTGAGTTTTGTAAACACACTAACAGATCAAGCTACAGAAACTGTAACTATTAAAATATCTCAAATCAGAAACCATGGGTGGACAAAACTATTCGGGCTGCAGTTAATAAACGCACTGCAACATACAACGCCGGTCTTCTGTCGGGGAATATGAGTGAGTATAAATCATCATGCTATGCTCTTCGCCGCGCAGTGAAAGACGCCAAACTCCGCTACAGGGATCGAGTGTTGTCTCATTTTCAACTAAATGATTCCCAGTGTATGTGGCAGTGACTGAGGTCTATTTGCACATTTGGAACCAATCACTCTAAAGAGGTGAGAGCAGATCCGTCACTGCCTGACAAGTTAAACTCTTTCTTTGCTCGCTTTGATTGCAATCGCGGCAGCGCAACTCTGCCTCTCGGCGCACGAGAAAGTAGTGGACAGAGCGGCGACAACCTTGTAATCACCGTGTCGGAGGACGAGGTTAGGCGGGAGCTAAAGCGAGTGAACGTCAGGAAAGCAACCGGGCCTGATGGCATCTCTGGTCGCGTTCTGAGGTGCTGTGCTGATCAGCTCGCTGGATTGTTTACATCAATCTTCAATGAGTCCCTTGCTACCTCCGTGGTCCCCTCATCCTTCAAATCTGTCATCATTCCTGTGCCCAAGAACAACAAAGCCTCTTGCCTGAATGACTATCGTCCAGTTGCTCTTACATCCACAGTCATGAAGGTATTTGAGAGGCTGGTTAAAAACAACATCTGTTCCTTCATACCTGATACACTAGATCCTCTTCAGTTTGCTTATCGGACAAACAGATCTACTGAGGATGCCATCTCTCACGTTCTACACTCCTCCCTCACCCATATCGACATGAAAAATGGGAACTATGTAAGGCTGCTGTTTCATCGATTACAGCTCAGCCTTTAACACTATAATTCCCAGTAAATTAACTTCCAAACTCCTAAATCTTGGGTCTGAACTCTTCACTCTGCAATTGGATTCAGGACTTTCTTTCATACAGACCCCAGGTAGTGAAAGTGGGCCGGTTCACCTCCAACTCCATATTCCTGAGTGTAGGAGCGCCACAGGGCTGCGTTCTGAGCCCCCTACTTTACTCTCTCTATACACATGACTGCGTGGCTTCTCACAGCTCCACTTCTATTGTCAAATTTGCTGACGATACAGTGGTTCTGGGCCTTATCTCCAACAACAACGAGACTGCATTCATGGAAGAGGTTGAGAAACTTTCATCTTGGTGCCAGGACAACTGTCTCTCTCTGAATGTGACCAAAACCAAAGAGTTGATTGTGGACTTCAGAAAGAGACAGCAGGCCCTTACTCCTCTTATGATCAATGGGACCCCTGTGGAGAAGCAGCTACAAGTACCTCGGTGGTGAACATCTCTGAGGATCTTACTTGGACCTCTCACATTCACACGCAGGTGAAGAAAGCCAGGCAAAGACTATACCATCTGCAACAGCTGAGGAAATTCAGGGTATCACCAACAATCCTAAAAACTTTCTATTCAGGGGCCATAGAAAGCGTTTTAACTCAGTGTATCACAGTGTGGTATGGGAATAACTTGAGTCAAGACTGCAAAGCCCTTCAAAGAGTTGTGCGCTTAGCTGAGCGCATCTCTGGGTCTTCTCTTCCACCCCTGCAAGACATTTACCACAAACGCTGCAAGAGTAGAGCCAACAAAATTATTAAAGACCTCAACCACCCACATAACTGTCTCTTCAACTTGCTGCCATCTGGTAAGAGCTACCGCAGCTTAAAGGAACACTTCACCTCTGGAAAGATGAATGTCTATTAAAATGGGTCATTTTATGTAGAAGAAATGTGAAATTATTTTTGAATTTGGAGCCTTCTAGACTGAGAAAAGCCAGAAAATGTATTTTGGCTTATGGGGATGAAAGACAACAACTCCCAGTATGCACTTGCTTCGCTGCCCTAGGAGGCCACGCCTACCGGTAAGAGATCGCAGTAAACAACAAGGCTATGCTACTAGTGAGTCTCCGTGAGTCTGCCCAGTATTTTGATGTCGCCCAAAATGTCCAGGATTCGGCTTTTTGCGTTCTTCAGTCGCCATTCCTCATGTTTACTGTGACGAGCAGGAACGAGACTGACGGCCCGCGGAGAACGATGCGAGCCCGGTGGCGTGATTACTGATGAGTGGCGCCGGCGCCTGTGAGACGCACGCACCGGTCTCGTATCTCTCACGGAGGAGCGGGAATTTTCCTAGCAATGTTAAAACGCACATCAAACGATCACTTGTTTAGCGTTCATGTAAACACTACATTCAGATTCACCAATCGGAATGAATTCAGTTAGATTGAAACAAAAGGTGTGCATGTAAACGATGAATGCGACTGCAGAAAGCAAAAGCCGAATCCTGGACATTTTGGACGATCTCGACGGCCGGACATGTCCGGGAAAAAGAGGATGGTCACCGCTACTACTCAGCTTTCTCCACAGAATAAGAAACTGTTAGCTTAGCTCCTAAATAAAGAATGGCTGACACTATATGTACATTCTGTGAGTGAGATCCCTCTATGGGCGGGTTGAAAACATGCGGAACAGCGCCCTTCTACTGGATAAATGATGAGCTAGTGTTTGTAGTCTTACCCTTATTCAAAGAAATTTGACTTCCTGCTTTTTATGACGCAAATTGACGATTTTTGCGTCATAAAAAGCAGGAAGTGGAACACTTAAATCCTTATTTCTCCCATCTCAGGGGAAAATAAGGGAATAAACCATGACCATTCGAAAATGTGACTCGGGTTTCTAAAGATACAAAGTCTAATGCAAATGGGGTGAAGTGTTCCTTTAAGGACTAAAACAGAGAGACTTAGGAGAAGTTTCTTCCCCCAGGCCATCAGGCTCCTAAATTCGGTCTCGTAACATCATTTGGCCTCTGGACATTATATTGCATTCAACACTGACTGTTCTTTTCATAGACATACACATACTGTTTTTATTATTTATTATAGAATTATATTATTAGGAAATTGTATCTGTATATTGTTATATTGTTATTATGTTTAATATTTATAATACTGCATTATCTTGGAGAGAACCTGACTTACATTTCACCTACTGGTTGTATATTTTGTATACTGTATAATTGTGTATGTGACAAATAAAATCTTGAATCTTGAATCTTGAGAGACATCTGTGGCTAAATCTAGCCGACATCGGGGATAAAGAGAAGTCCTTTCTCCTCGATTTGCCAGTTTCGCCCTCTGAACTCTTCGGCACCTCCGTAGAGGCGGTGGTGGGGAAGTTCAGGGAGGCGAAGGCGCGCTCAGCAGCATTTAAAACTTGTATACCGCTCAGGTCCAGATCCGCGCCCAGGCAGGCGGGAGGACCTAGCCCATCTCGGTCTGAGGACCAGAGGCGGGGCCAGCGAGCCAGCGTCACCTCTCGTGCGCCCCCTCCAGGTAGGAGCAGGGCGCAGAAAAGGCGTGACTCCCGCAACAGGAGGGATTTGAGGGAGGTTATCCAGAACAAACGACAGCGCCGGTGAAGGATAACCTCCTCGGAGGGTCATCAAATCTGCCCTCTCCTGCTTCCGACTCCCCAGGCGTTCATCACATCAGGCCTGCGTCGGGGCCTATGATGAGAACAATGTTCTGATGGCCCGACTAGGCTTGGCTTGTGAGAGCGCCTCTTTCAGGCATGTAAAGTGATGGACCCCAGGTTCTTAAGAAACTACCTGGCGAGTCTTCACTCCGCACGCCGCAGGTGAGCTGTCTGGTCTTCTTAAGAGTAATTTCTGAAAAATATACACTAATATGTATCTCTCTACAGACCTCGTTCCCTGTATAGAGTCATGGGGTCATGTCAATGCAATAAGGTAAGGAGGAAAAATGTGGATTATTGGGGGCCCTGAAGTTCCCCTCTAGGTGGCTGGAACGATAGGAAGAAGCACCAGCTGTAGGGGCTTCTTTTGTGTAATTTGTTGGCCCTTGGGCTCTTAGCCACCTCAGGGTAGAGTAGTTGGTCTCTCTCTCAAATAGGATTTTTTGACCTGAGTTTGACTGACGCTAGAGCTTCAGATAGATCTTATGTCCGGCCCATGGGACCGTTTGACTTCCTTCCTGAGTACATCACCCCCTTGAGCTCTGTTTGGGTTTTCAGTGGGCTGAGCGATTCTGCAGCCAGTTGTATGAAATAATAATAACTAAAACCTCACCAGGGCTTCCTCTGTAGCTGGCCTAGGCTGTGCCAGGGATAGTGGAGGCGCTCTGCTTAAGCATTTCTGCCTCTGAACCTTCACTTTGTGAATATAGGTTCCTAGCATCCCTGTATGACAGCCTCCTCCCATGGGAGTCGTTAGGCCAAGGCCCGCCCCCTTCTCTGCATTCTGGGGCGACAAGAGTAATGGTTTATAAAGATCCTGGGTTAGGACTCAATAGGCCTCCCCGGTACATTGTGTCTTTATTGAGCAGGGTTAGCCCGCCTTTCGCCTCACGAAGAGGCTGGGTCTGTCTGCCCGACCCTGCCGTGCAGAACTAGCATACGGATCTGGGCCGCCAGTATAGGCTTTTCTCACCTCGCTGAGCTACTGCTCGAGCGTCGGGGTGTAGGTGGTTGGCTCGCAAACAAGCCCCACTCCCCTAGGTTGGGCACAGATACATTTCTGTCACCCCTAGAGCCACTGGCAGGCCCGCACCCTGGTAAACCTCAGGGTGAGGTGGAGAGTATTCCCCTGTGATACAGGGCAGGTCTGAGTCTTTCACTTTGAGTTCTGTATTATCCTACCTCGCACCACTATGGCTCGGGTTGAGCGGAAAGTTCTAGCCTTCACTTCTTTTTTGGTCGAAGTACGCTCCCCTGAAGCTAGAGCATTGCCATGAGCTGACGCCCATGCGTACAGATGGTAGGCCCCTGACTCTGGGGCCTCCGTTGAGGCAGAGTGGCGGATGTTGTACTCCCCTTGCTTAAAGGGTGCTATCGCTCTTGCTGAGTACACTGCCATGGGCAATGTGATTAGGTACCAGAATGCTGTAGGCGCTGTGTAAACAGCTTATCTGCCAACGAAGGCTGTGCCGTTAGATAGTAGGCCTCAGTAGGCCTCCTGAATGGGCAGCCCCCAAGAGGGCACTGTAGGCCAGCTCACCTCATGTGGCTGGCCTTGGTGGTTCGGGCAATTGACTCACTGATGGGTAGTAGGCCCTAAACAGGCCTCGTCGGAGGTGAGTCCCAACATTGTGGGACATACTTTATAGCCGCGACCAGGTAGCTAGCCAAAATAGGCCTCCTGTCAGTGGACCCAATAGTTATGTTGGTGTGATATGATTCCCAACAGTGTACCTTTGGAGCAGCATTGACTCGCTATCAGCTAGTAGGCCCAACCAGGCCTCCCTAATAGGTGAGTCCCCAGTGGGCTGGCCTTAGCAGGCCACCTTGGAACCGTCACCCAGATTCAGGGCTCATAGCTACCAGTTGTTTAAGATTGCTATCAGGTAGTAGGCCTCCTCAGGCCTCCCTGAAGGTGAATTCCCACATACGGTGGCTATCAGGTAGTAGGCCTTACCAGGCCTCCCTGTAGGCAAGCCCAAAGGACAAGCAACTGGACTGCTAGCCTGACTTACTATCAGGTAGTAGGCCTCACCGGGCCTCCCTGAAGGCATGTTCCCACATGATGTGATTATCAGGTGGTAGGCCTCACCAGGCCTCCCTGAATGTGAGCTCCCAAATATCGTGGCTGTCAGGTAGTAGGCCTCACCAGGCCTCCCTGAATGTGAGCTCCCACATACTGTGGTTATCAGGTTACAGGCCTCACCAGGCCTTCCTGAGAATGAGCTCCCACATACTGTGGTTATCAGGTTACAGGCCTCACCAGGCCTTCCTGGTTATGAGCTCCCACATACTGGGGTTATCAGGTTACAGGCCTCACCAGGCCTTCCTGGTTATGAGCTCCCACATACTGGGGTTATAAGGTTACAGGCCTCACCAGGCCTTCCTGGTTATGAGCTCCCACATACTGGGGTTATCAGGTTACAGGCCTCACCAGGCCTTCCTGAATATGAGCTCCCACATACTGTGGTTATCAGGTAGTAGGCCCCGCCAGGCCTCCCTGTGAGTGGTTCCCCAACGATGCTGGGTTATGGAAGATAGTGGCCGCTTGCTGTCAGTTCAGCTGGCCTTATAGGCTGCTGCTGAAAGCGAGCTCGTGCCCTGGCTCAACTAAAGTGTTCGTCCTCTGCTACTGGTTCCCTCCCGGAACTTCCTACTCTGCCTACAGCCTGGTTTGCCTACCAGACGGTCCATTGCTCCCCTCACTGAGGGTCACTATGAGTGTTTGTACTCCTGAGTCTGGTCAGACGGTCGTAGGCCTCTCGTGAGGCCTTCCAGTTAGATTAGCCCCTAGGCCTTCACAGGCCCTCCTCAGTGTTTGAAACACAAACACTGGGTAGATCCGTGGATCGAGTAGAGAAACTCCCCTCTCTAGAAAGGGTTGTAAAGCACTATGCTGAGTCATACTCTCCGGGATATCCCGTCTCTGAGATCCGGGCTGAGTGGTTCTGCCAGCTTCGCAGTCCCTCGGGTTGGATGCCTTACCTAAGGCAAATGTCCAGAGGCTCTGTCTCCGGACAGACAGGAAGTTGGCCAGACTGAAGTGTCCGACGTAGTGACACCAGGTCAGGCCTTCCTGGTGGCATTTCGGGTGGTATATTCCACCGAATAGTGACTGGCTGGGGTTCCCTCAGGTTCCCTAGCCACATTCCCTAGAAGGGACCCCTTCTAAATTGAAGTTGTGGTCCTAGGCCTTTGAGCAGGCCCAGGTAGGCCTTCGGAATAACATAATTTGGAGGTCCTCCTGTTAGGCTTATAGCTTAGGCTATGACCGTAGGGAATGCTGTCACTGACAGCCCAGTGCAACCTGAGGGTGAGTGGTTCTTGCATTTCATTTGAATTTGCTGGGTGAATTTTAGTGTTCCTTTATATTTTCATTGGTTTTTATATTGAAAGCAATACTATTTAGTTAGTCTATTATTTTTGTAGCCAAGTCAACACAATGTTAAGAGCATTTTTCTTATTTGTTCAATGTATGGATCTATTTTAAAAAGTTTCTTATCACGGTCAGTCATCTCAATTTCATGAATGATTCACAAAACAATAATTTAGCAGATTAAAGACGAGCTATATCGCGTGTGTTCGCCTGTGTGTGTTTTGTCATCTGTGCAGCACAACTGAGGCTCAACTGGAATGTAGTAAATTTATGTTGTAATGTGCCATTATTAATTCAACAAAATGTTTGATTTTTTTTTACAATGTTACTATTTAAGCATCAAGAACGGTAAAAACATAAACACTATCGGCCAACATCGGTTAACAAAAGACATGTTATCGTCGAAACGCCTAATAATAAAAATGACAGACAATGAATAACAAGCTCTGAAAAGTGTTTCGAATCAGTAAAAGAACATTCAATATATATATATATTTTTTTTTGACAAATATTAAACTAGTGCCAAAATTATGAAGATGGTTTATAGCGCTGAGATTGGAACTCAGAAAGCTTGAAGCACCGCGAGGCACATGTTGAAGTGTAGATCACACAGTTATCGTCTAGCATGAGCTTAACTAAGTCTTATGCAAAGCCTCATTGATGTAACGTTTTTATATTGCAGTGTTTTATGTTGAAATTGTTTCATTATTTATTAAAGAAAACGATTCTAATAACAACTTACTGTAAGCCTATTTAATTTTTAATATAATAAAGAATGCTTAAACACAAATGCTGCCGACTGACATCGGTTAGCAAGTCCTGACAATGTTTTAATTTTACAATAATTTAGTATAATTTATTTCACTGTTATGTTTCAGTAAATAAATCTACTAACAAATTAAAATAACACAAAGTATAAGACACATGACCTATTGACATGCGTAGCCTTTCTAAATTATAGAAAAACTGGCCACACAATGTTAACGTTTAGCCTACTTTGCTTAAATTTGATCCAATAATAGAAGCCTACATTTGTTTCAGTTCATTTGTACTGTATTTTGGGTACTGTGATTAAGAATTTGTTTAACTACAAAGTTTCACTTGAATTTATCGGCTACCACAGTTCTCAATGAGCTGCTGCAGATTATGCAATAGAGAGAATAAACTAACACTTTTCAAAGTCTGTGATTATAGCGCCTCTTAGCTGTAAAATGCAGCAAATACACATTCCCAATTTTACCACTGCGGAAACGGCGGCGGTAAATGTATTATTCTGGTTGTCAACCAACTGTATGATTGATGCATGCGAATGTTACTGACCTCAATCTCTCCAGTTTACAGTGTGAATCCTTCAGTACGTCACATAAGTGATTCACTCCTGTGTTTCTTATTTCATTCTCGCACAGGTCCAGCTTTCTCAGGTGTGATGGGTTTGATTTCAGAGCTGAAGTCAGGATGAGACACTGTTTCTCTGTAATACTGCATTCACGCAGACTGAAGACAGAAAGAGAAAAATCCTAAATGAAATGCTACATCAGGCACTAGTTTAATTTCCGATCCTCTGTTTTTAAGGCTGTCACACTAGTTCTGTGTGCTGGAAGATGTTGATTCTTCTCTATAATTTTTCAACAATATCTTTTGTCAGTTTTCTTTACTCTTTATCGTAGCAGATTTCTACAGAACGACATTTACACAATCAGTACATTATCAAATTCTTCAACTTTAACGCAATAGACCTTATTCAGATTAAACGACATAATGAATTGTATGTGTATGAAAATGAGTTTGTGAGAAAAATGTAAAATTATACTGGTACACAAAGATTTATTACTAACTAGTTAAAAAAAATTTTAAATAAAGTGTAACAGAAGGTGCATAGCTATAAACACTATTACTTGATGTCTTAAAATAAAACCGTAAACTTTAATCAACACAGTAACTGCTGTACAGTAAAATGTTACCAACTTTAGATCCTCCAGCTTGCACTGTGGGTTCATCAGTAGATCACTGAGGTTTTTCACTCCAGAGTCTCCTAGTTTATTCTCACTGAGGTCCAGATCTCTCAGGTGTGATGGGTTTGATTTCAGAGCTGAAGTCAGGATGAGACACTGTTCCTCCGTTATACTGCATCCACACACACTGAAGACAGAAAGAGAAAAGAAAGCGACTCAGATCTATGATGGCCCACTCATTTTTTTGTGCAAGGGCGTAGTTTTGGTTTGAATATTGGGAGGAGTTGAAGTGTCAACCGTTTAGCGGGGTCCCGGGGCATGCTCCCTCATGAGATTTACTTATTTGTTTGTTTGTTTTTGCAAAATAGTTTTTTTGTAGTATAATCCACACATGCATTGATAACATAACTGCAATAAAGTAATAGTTAACAATTATTTGTTTATATAGGATAATGATATATTTTATTTTATTTAAGCTAATACTTATCCGTTTTACAGAATTTTCTAAATCAAAGTGCCATGGTAGGTCAAACTAACTTTACTTAAAATGTTCTTATATTGAAAATGTTAATTTCCTGTTGTCTCTTGGCATATCTGAAAGCCAGGTTTTTCCTAATATCTGTCATTATTAGCAGAAAACATTAACTGTTTAGTTAATAATAATTCAAGAAGGTACTCTTGATTCTAACTTGTACTTAAAAGGTTGAGTGAGGCCTGTAACCTGATAACCACAGTATGTCGGAGCCTAAAAGGTTGTTCTGGTAATTGTTTAAGTACATAATCACATGTAAGATCATTGATGTCTCCTCATTACCATAAGGCCAATGTTCACTTTTTATCTTTCTATTTTTATATATAGCATGTGCAATGAAAAATAGCAACCTACACATTCAGAAACTATACACATGCCACAGTTGTGATATAAATATTTAGTGAAAAATCTATTCTCTTAACAGATAATCTATTGCAAATTCTACGAGTTAGTCAAAATTTACCACAATAAATACAATAGAATTCTAGTAAGAGTGGTCATGGGTTGTTTAAAAAGCTTTCTAATTTATGTTGGTGCAGGATGATGTTTTCTCCTCTTTTCATCAGTCTTTTTGGTTTATGTGGCTGTTTTAGATCATGTTTGACATTCTTCATTGTGTTTTAAAGCGGTAAATTCTTAATAGAACTCAAATGGGTTGCACATTTTATCACCAGCTTCGCGATAGGAACGGCTCGAGAGAATCTTATCACACTTTTGTAGCGCATTGGTGAACGCTCGTAGAGTAGCAGTGATTCGCGAGCGGTACTCATGCACACAGTCAAATAAACCGGACTTCAGTCATAATACACAGATAATTGGTCCGTTTGATTCGTATAGGAACATTGTGCTTATAAAATCTCAATGCGCGATGTATAATTAATGGCCTGATTCTATGTTTACATTAACCATGGTAAGCTATTAATATTGCTTGCTTGTTTTGGTTATTGGGGGGTTTACCTCCCCCATCCCCTCCACAAACTACACCCCTGGTCATGTCTGATAGTAGTTTGTCATTTATTGTGGTTTTGTGTCTGTCAATCGCCCCTGACTCAATCAAATGAGGAAATAGCACTACCAGCTACCGTAACATTACTATTAAAGGTAATACAAATACACATTTTAACCATGTGAAATACTCACTTCAGTGTGTTGAGTTTACAGTGTTTATCCTGCAGAAGAGCAGAGATCTGATTCACTCGTGTGTCTCCTAGTTCACGTTTACTCAGATTCAGCTCTCTCAGGAGTAACGGGTGTTTACCCACAATTCCTCTCACATACTGACAGGCTTCATCTGCAGCAGGACCCAAAAATCTGCAGAAGAGAAGATGAAGCAGGATTCAGATAAATTCTCAACTAAACTTGTTGTAATGACAAAATCCAATTTTACACGATTTTAGTCTTGGAATCATGCAGTCAACTTTGATGTAACAACATATTATGTAGATTATTGTATTATTGAAATAATATTTCTATAAATAATTTGGCTGCATATAATGCATGTTGTGTTATTTCATCACATCTCACCTCAGTGTCTTCAGTTGACAGTCTGGATCCTGTAGTAGATATTTGAGCTGCTTCACTCCTGATTGTCCAGGATCATTTCCTGTGAGATCCAGCTCTATCAGGTGTGAAGGGTTTGATCTCAGAGCTGAAGCCAGAGCTTTATAACCTTCTTCTGTGATACTGCAGTCTGAGAGTCTACAGAAAAGAATATAGAGATTATATCACTGAATATAAAGACAAACAAAATGCCCAGTGTTAGACACAATAGAGTTAGAGTCTAACATTATCAACTCACCTGAGTTTCTCCAGTTTACAGTTCTCATTCAGTCCATCAGAGAGCAGCTTTGCTCCCGAATCCTTCAGATTATTATTGCTTAGGTCAAGATCCTTCAGACTGCTGGAGTCTGAACTGAGAACTGAAGCCAGAGCTGAACAGCATTCCTCTGTTAGTGCACACTGGCTGAGTCTGAAAAAATAAATACAATTGCCAATGTATTTGATTCAAACCAGCTTCACCAGTATGGGAAGCATGCTAGTGCCTCTCGAGGCCAAGCGAGTGAGTTTTACTGCACATCTGTTACTATCAGGCCTCAGTTACAGTCTCATAGTTTCATGTCTCATGATTAGTTCAGATACAGTTAGCTGGATATTGCTATCTTTCATGATTCTTCTTATTAATCTCTTTTCATTTGGACCTTGCCACAATCATGTTGCTATGCTATAATTCACGTGGCTTCTACAATATTAAAAAAGCAGAGCAGATCTACAACTAGCAAATCAAAAATCTAATTTTGTAGGTTTCATTAATTCATTATGGTCTTTATGGTGATAAACAAAGTAGATAGTATATTGGTAAACTAATTTTTAGTGGTCACAATTTATGTTAATTAACTTATGGTATTGAAATCTATTATTCACACAAACTTTGTAAAGGATATCTAAATCACACCTTTTGTCTGCTGTCACACAACTTACCTCAGTATCTCCAGTTTACACTTTACACTCTTCAGTCCAGAGCAGAGATGAATTACTCCTGAACTCTGTAGATTATTATTGTTCATATTCAGCTCTTCCAGATTATTATCAGATCCGAGAGCTTTAGCCAGACTTGAACAGCTTTTGTCTGTTAAGTCACAATCGTTTAACCTACAAAAATAATTTAGAAATAATGTAAAATTTAATACAAACAATGGATTTGCTATACAAATATTTTAAAAATCCATTTAGTAATTTTAGACAAACAATAAATATACTCTAGGGTGGAGGGCTACACTGACAATACAGCTTTTCTCATTCTACATAAAAACAAACAAACTAACATGATTGAATAAAGTAAATGTAATATTTAATGAAAAGGAGTTTAGTTTGATTTAGACTAGAGAGTGAGTTTGGCTGGTGTGCCTGTGATACATTTGTTCTGCGTTACGATTGTCTGTCGTTCTTCAGATATCACAGTATATTTGTATCTGGTATATGATTAATAATTTTCTTATAGAAGTTTATGATAAATGTATTCTTTTGAATTACTTTTTAGTCTTTAAATCATGGCTCCTGGAGGTCCAGTGTCCAGCAGAGTTTACTCCAACCTTCATTAACACATCTGAACCAACTAATCAGGCTCTTCAGGATTACTTGAAAATCACAAGATGAAGCAGGTTGGATATAAACTGTGTAGGGCAGTGGGTCTTCATGGCCGGGTTGAAGACCTCTGCTTTAAATTACTTACATAGCTTTTTTGGAGATTTTCACAACTTCCAAAAGTCTAAAGAGACACTCGTCTGATTTCTTGAATTTCTGAAGCTCAAACTCCTCCATCTCCTCTTCTGATGTCAACAACACAAAGGCCAAAGCTGACCACTGGGCCGGTGAAAGATCAGCAGATGAGAGACTTCCTTCTCTAAAGTGGGTCTGAATCTCTTTCACCAGAGTTTGATCATTCAGTTCATTCAGACAGTAGAACAGATTGATGGATCTTTCTGGAGACAGATTATCTTCAAATTTCTGCTTGATATACTGAACCATTTCCTCTTTGCTCTGGTCATTGTCATCTTGCTGTGTCAACAGTCCTCGTAAGAGTCGCCGATTGGACTGGAGTGACAGACCGAGGAGGAAGCGAAGGAAAAGGTCCAGGTGTCCATTGTCACTCTCGAGCGCCTTGTCCACTGCAGTCTTGAGCAAATCAATCATGGCTTCATTTTTGTTTTCCTGTTCTGTAGACTCTTGAACAAACACACTTTTCTTATTGATGTATGGAATCAGATATGAATGAAGGGTCTTGAGCAAATCAATCATGGTTTTACTGTTGTTTTCCTGTTCTGCAGACTCTTGATTAAACACACTTTTCTTCTTTATGTCTAGAAACAGATGTGCATAAAGGCCTGCAATAAACTCTTGAATGCTCAAGTGAACAAAGCAGAAAGTGGTACCAACAGTGATCCCTCTTTCCTCCTTGAAGATCTGGGTACACATGCCTGAATACACTGATGCTTTATAGACATCAATACCAAAGGATTCCAGGTCTGTGTCATAGAAGATCAGGTTGTTTCTTTCCAGCTCTTGAAATGCCAGTTTGCCCAGTGAAAGGATGGCGTCTTTATCCCAGGAAACATCTGGTGTGTATTCTCCATCATACTTTCGGCTGCTCTGCTGGATCTGAAAGCGGAGAAAGTGTGTGTACATTTGTGTCAGAGTCTTGGGAGTGTCTTCAGTATTTGATTCCTGCAGTGTTTTAGAGGCTTCATTAGACTGAATGTTTTTTACATCATTACTTCTTTTCTCTTCAAATATGTTCTGGAGAACAGTGGCTGATATCCAGCAGAAGACTGGGATGTGGCACATGATAAAGAGACTCTTTGATTGTTTAACATGATCAAATATTTCACTGGCCAGATTTTTATTCTTGAATCTTCTTTTGAAGTACTCCTCCTTTTGAGCATCATTGAATCCTCGTATCTCTGTCACACGGTCGATACATTCAGGAGGAATCTTACTGGCAGCTGCTGGTCTGGTGGTGATCCAGATGAGAGCAGAAGGAACCAGATTTCCCTTGATGAGGTTTGTCAGGAGAACATCCAGAGAGGCTGGTGATGATACATCACACCACGTCTCATTGCCATCAAAGTTTAAAGGAAGGCGACATTCATCCAATCCATCAAGGATGAACAGGACTTTGAATTGATTCCTTCTTGTAAGGTTCAGTCCTTTTGTCTCTGGGAAAAATTGAGTTATAAGATCCAACAAACTTTGTGTTTCTTTCTCCTTTAAGTTCATCTCTCTGAATGGAAGAGGAAATATGAAGCTGATATCTTGATTTTCTTTTCCTTCGGCCCAATCCAGAACAAACTTTTGCACAGAGACGGATTTCCCGATGCCAGCAACTCCTTTTGTCAGTACAGTTCTGATCTCCTTGTCTTGTTCAGATGCTTCAAACAAATGTGTGCATTGAACTGGTATCTCTTGTGAATCAGGGCACCTGGAAGCAACTTCAATCTGTCTGACCTCATGTTCAGTATTGACCTGTTCACTACAACCCTGAGTGATATAGAGATCTGTGTAGATGTTATTCAGAAGTGTGGAGTCACCGTGCTTTGCAATTCCTTCAAACACACATTGATACTTCTTCTTTAGGCCACATTTTAGCTGATGAATGAAGATCAGCTCATCTAAACACAGGAACAAATACAGATAGTTATAGTTTTAATTCATTCATAAGTGATAATCTGACAGATGGTCATGAGTCTCTTACCTTCTAGAGTATCAGCAGCTTCATCTTGCTTGATCTCTCTCAGGTAGTGTAGTGTGAGATCAAGAGCTGCTTCTTTAATACTGCATCTGTTCTCATTAAAGTCCTTCACTAAGTATCCTATGTCATCTCTTTGTAATATTTTCTTAAACTTTTCCAGCTCATTTTTCAAATAAGTGATTATTTTGCTCTCAAGATTCTACAAACAAAGCAAAAAAAAAAAATAACAATAAAAAATAGTAAAAATCAAATCGTATAACTACAAAAAGAAAAAAAAGAAAAAAATATTTTTTTTCATTTTCATTCTTATTTCTTAAAATGAAGAGTAGATGGTCAAAAACAATTACTTTTGCTGGAAAACATGATAAATAATCTATTTGTTGGTTATACATATTAAATACTTATGAATTTTTTAAAAAGTTTTCTTACCTGGAAGATCCCCAGTAGATTGTCTGTGAAATTCGAGTGTTTCTTGTGAGTCTGGAAATCTGAATCTAATGTTTCATATTGAGGCCTGTTAGCAAATAAAATAAATCAAAATACTGCATTTCCAGGAAAAATATTACCAAAAGCTCCAGTAAATATTTTAGTAAAACAAAAAAATACTCAGGTAAATATTTGAACTATACAGATTTATGATAATTATTCATCAATACACCTTCTAACACAGTCTGTGACCAAAAATAAGAAACAAATGAAATACCTTTTGGTTGGTGTTTCCTTACTGAAGTTTGGTTGGGCACCATATTTTGACCAGTCACTCTTCACAGACACAGAGCTGGACACATGTGAGCCTGATCTTTCACTAATGACACAAAGAACAGAGAGAAAAAAACACTTCACTAAATGAGTGTGTGAGAGAGAGAGAGAGAGAGAGAGAGAGAGAGAGAGAGAGAGAGAGAGAGAGAGAGAGAGAGAGAGAGAGAGAGAGAGAGTGTGTGTGTGTGTGTGTGTGTGTGTGTGTGTGTGTGTGTGTGCAACCATTATAGTGTCAAAATATCCCCACAAAGATGGCAATATCCGAAATCCTTATATGTGGCTGAAACAGGTAGCCTAGTGCCTCACAAGTTTTTCAACATTTACATTTTAATAGATATAACATTATAGTCATTATGGCCTTAGAATTTTTTTTTGGGGGGGATGCACTATAGGCCCCTTTGGCTTTTGTCCTTAATGGCATTTTTTGCCTTGCATTACTTTTACTTTTATACTTTAAGTAGTTTTAAAATCCAGTACTTTTACACTTTTACTTGAGTAAAAAGCTTGAGTTGATACTTCAACTTCTACAGAAGTCATTCTAAACCCTAGTATCTGTACTTCTACTTGAGTAATGAATGTGAATACTTTTGACACCTCTGTGTAATACATATAAAAATACCTTTTGATAGATGTCTTTTTCTCACTGAAGTTCGGTTGGCCACCATTCTTTGAACGGTCACTCTTCACAGACACAGAGCTGGACACCTGTGAGCCTGATCTTTCACTTATGACACAAAGAGAGACAAAACACTTTAATTACAGAAGTTCATCTGTGTTTGATAACGCCACAAACTCTCTCTATTCTCTTCACAGACATAATACTGATGAGGCATTTGCACAATCATAACTGTCAACTTATAATTTTTCAGACACATTTTAATTTTAAAAATCAATGTAGGCCTACCATAACAATATTTTAGTACTGAATATAACATTACTGCTGAAGATGAGACTGTAGATGTGATTTAGACTAAATATTGATTCAGGCCCGTCGACAAGGGTGGGCATTATACAATTGTGGGAAATCTATGTCAGAATTATAAGATGAAAAGTCTTATCTTTTTTTTTGTTCCGTTGAAAACAAGCTTCCATAGGCTATGCTTCTGATTGCTTTTAGAGGAGAAAGCGCAACGGTCTAAATGCTGGTCTATGGTCAGTTTTCTCAGTAATAAAAGAATATTGGCGAAACTTCTCGTTGTAATAGTTAGGCTATGTAAATAAGACATTATTGTGCATCAGCTTTACTGATAGTCTAATGGAACTTTGTGAGATCGCGATGAAGTTGTATAACCGCTTTTTAATGATATAATAAAATGAGCGCTCTTTGCAAGCTTTCTGCCATGCCAAATCCTGCATATAGCCTATAGTAAATGTTTTTTAAAGGGAAGCGTATATTCTCATGGTGTTAGTTCACCCTCTGCCTATGATCAGAAACTTTTTTTTTAACACACTATTTTGTGTTTTGGTGTTGTTTTAATATAGAATTTGGTCTATTTCAGTTATATTAGACTAAATACGTGATGTTATTGTTTTGGTGACTGTCTGTTTTGTAGATCATAAAAAGTGTGCCCCCCCCCATGAAAATTAAATGCCCCCCCATTCTATATGTTCTGGCGACAGCCCTGTATTGATTTTCCTTTTCAGATTTTAAATGTTTATCATCTACTGGCCACAAAATATGTTTTTTTATTAGGAAGTTCTGCAAAGCATTTGCAAATATAAAACAATGATCTGTTCTTCACAGGAAGAATCTACAACTTCAGTAGTTTAAAATGGTTGTGTTAAACAGACGCAGTCTTACCTCAGTTTCTCTGAGAGACTCATCTTAGAGAGAGAGTCCTTTCCTCGCTCCTCTGACATACTGCAGCTAAACTGCCATTGAAAACAGATCAGCACGGTTTGTGGAAACAATCAGTCGTTCAGTTTGACCTGGAGATGAAAATATATGTTCCTGAGATTAATAACATGGCAGTTATTCAAGAAAATAATGAAGAATGTTAAGTTAGCATCAACAACAAACACTATAAAATAAAGTGAGTCATGGCTCTAAATGGCTTTAGTGAATAGACATTTACACTAGGGCTGTAAACTATTAATCGCGATTAATCACATTCAAAATAAAAGTTTGTGTTTACATAATAAATGTGCGTGGACTGTGTATAATTATTTTTTATATATATATAAATACACACACACATGCTTGTATATATTTAAGAAATATTTGCATGTGTATATTCTGTATATAGATTTATATATAATTTATATTATATATAAATATTTTATATATTTTATATATAAATAACACATTTTTCTTAAATATATACATGCACGTGTATATATATACAAAATAATTATACACCGTACACGCAGATTTATTATGTAAACACAAATTTTTATTTTGGATGTGATTAATCACGATTAATCATTTACAGCCCTAATTTAAAAACATTGAGTGGGAAAAATAAACCACGTTTGATACATTCTCTATTGCAGTTTAGTATAATTTTACATTCATATTTAATGTTTTATTAATTGTTGATTCTTTTGTAATTTAATAATTATTTCAAGTTCACAATATACTGTATATAATCATTTTCAAATGCTCCCCTCAATACTTGTATCATTCGTTCAGTGTTTTTTTATTTAATATTTAAAGTAAAACATTTTTAAAATGGCTCCTTTTTCAATATAAAAAGAAAAAGAAAAGAAGAATTCAGCTTTCCTTTTCGTTAATCGGGGTGAGTAAATTATCAGCAAATTATTTTTGACAGTAAACTAATCATTAAACCTTACAGCTATTAAGAATTATTAAACAGCAGAATACAAATTAAACAAAACATTTTGAATATGGCGACCTGAAGGCGGCTCGAGATCATCAGTGAACAGTTCCTCTGTCAGAGTCAGAGTTTGTGTCTGTGGTTGGAGTGACGTCTGATGTCCGTACATAAACACCACTGACCCTCACAAACTCCTAAAAAACACTCACCAGACAGACATGCCACCATACTGAAATGTGCTCGTGGAAAAAGCTATCAGAGCACCGAGAGCGCACATCTGTTACCGGTCCCCCAGCAAGTAGGCCCAGCAAGCAATAGCCCTCATATCACCGTCTCTTAAATATAGACCCGATATAGTCCGGCTATGTGTAACCCACTTTTAGCCAAAATAACATTGAATCTGGTTACATGTAATTTTTTCCAAAATAACTTTAAATGTATGATATTCCATCATGTAAGCAAAGTCAACTGTGATTACAAGGTGTTTGGTTTCATTTCTTTGACATGTTATGTGTAGGCTGTGCGTAGGCACGATCGTGCTCTGTTTGTAGCCCACTTATAGTCGAAACGGATTGATTGTAGTTTTAATTAATTGTTGGGCAGGAAACGCATGAGATGGTTGATATCCCATCATGTTCGCATTGGTAATAATATCTACAAGGTGCCAGTGTCATTTCATGACATTTAGCTCTGAATTGGACAGGCTAGTGCAGTCTGCTTTTAGCCCACCCGGCGAAATCGAGGCGATCAGCGGTCTACGTTTAATTGGCTATAGCCCTGATTTAGACCAGCGGTTAGTATAGCCAAAATAGTCTTAAACTTTTTTAAATGTTTTTCGCCCACGCAGCTTCATGTTTGCTGTCACACATTCATAAAAAATCTACGATATTATTTGACTGTCTTTGATTTTAAATTAAATTAAAATGCAATTACATTTCTCAACCGCTAGATGGCAACAGCCCAACTGAGACATGACTACTGGCAACGCGAGACTTGATAGTAGGTAGAGTTCACCGGTCTTGCGATCGCGCGATAAACATTTCCACCATTTTTAAACATTTTAAAAGAGCCAGAGCATTGCATTCAGCTGTCGGTCAAAGAGAACAGGTAAAATACATTCCTACTTTTGTCGTGTAAGTACCCAGCAAGTAGTGGTGGGCAGATCGAGGCTTCGTGAAGCAATGAAACAGTTGAACCAAATGTGCCATATTGTTTCGAGGCTTCGAATCAATCAGACACCCGTCTCAACGGTGACACCTAGTGGTCACTTGCAGGTGTTGATCTAAAACAACCTTGACGAGCCATGAAAAAAAAATGTGTTGTTTTTTTATTATTGTATTTTTCTAATATGTGAAGCTTGTAACCTATATTGGTTTCTAAAATTTTAGCAATGCGCCTTGAAAAATTATGTCTACGATAATTGTGATCGATCAAACAGGATTTATTCAGGGTAGGAATTCTTCTGATAATATTAGATGCCTTTTAAATGTTATTTGTGCCTTTAAAGGGAAATCCATAGATGGGTTAGTGCTGTCTTTGGTTTTATGGTTATTTGTGTTCATCTCTTCTGCCGATACCCAGAGTATTAAAACTAAATGGGAAGAAGAGTTAGCTACTGACATTGATGATGCAACATGGGATAACATTTGGTCTTATGCTAAGAAAATATCCGTTTGTACACGTACAAGAGACATACAATTTAAAATCATACATAGATTCTATATTTCCCCTAAGCACAGGGTTTTTTAACTCCTCTCTATATGTGTTTAAAATGTAAAATAGGTACTTTAATACATTATCTGTGGTCATATAACAGACTGCAACGGTATTGGTGTTTAGTTCTGGGGGAAATGGAAAAGATCTTTACTATTCAGTTGGATTTTGACCCAGCAGTGTCACAGGTGTTTGGTATACCTAATGGACGCATTGTTTCATCTGCTAATAAGAAATTGTACAATATTCTATCCTTTGCTGTCAGAAATATTTTGCTTAATTGGATCAGTGATAAATCTCCATATTTTAAAGTTTTGCAAAGGTTGTTTTTGAGTTGATTCCCCTGGAGTGTCTTACCTGCATTACATAAAAAAAAACATGCCAGTTTTTTATAACGTCTGGACCTCATATCTAGACTATTTGGAAACCTTTGCCCTATTATTACAATGAATTGTGTTATTGTATAACTCCCTGGACATTTAACCTTTGTCCTTTTCTGCATCTTTTTTAAATCTTTTATTGGTTTGTTTTTAAAAACGGGTACAAAAGTGTGACACTTGGCAGATCTCTAATGTTTAACCTCAGCCAATAAACCTTGATCACTATCAGCATTTCCGTGACCTTACGCATGTACAACGCCTTTTCGACAGAGAAACTAAAGTTGAAACTGAGAAGCAGGACACATAGTTAATTTTCAACCCTACACCTTAACTGGTCTCTGAACATGACGCTTCTTCATTTCAGTGTTTGTTGCATTATATAGACTCATATACACTAACACCAAGTCTTATCTATCTTACTGAGCTTCATTAAGGGATAGTTCAAAATTAACTTTCTGTCAGGACAACTCTCGTCAAATGCGATTGACAATCAGCATACAGTTAGGATTGACGGTATGGTTCTGTTCTGGGCAA
The DNA here is from genome assembly GCA_033366665.1 of Phoxinus dragarum. Lineage (NCBI taxonomy): Eukaryota > Metazoa > Chordata > Actinopteri > Cypriniformes > Leuciscidae > Phoxinus > Phoxinus dragarum. The sequence continues at coordinate 52,845 of JARPMJ010003585.1, forward strand.
GAACTCCCTGCGCATCCGTGTAGACTATCATGGATAAGAGCAGGGAGAGCAGCAATAACCCCCCTTAGGGTACAAACAACAAAACCAACATGAATGTTTTTGCAGATATCATTAATTCAAGATTTAAAGAACAACATAATTTGTGGATTTATTCTGAATTAAAGGGCAATCAATCCTGACTGACAAGAGGAGGAGTTGAGGATGGAGGAGGGTAATTAGCTCCTGAGAAACACAATAGCTGCTGAATCTGATAATATTGAAGGAGCTTATAGTATATGTATGTATACAGTGATAGGTGTTGTATTCCGAGTTGATTAACATGACCTGCCTTAATTTTTGTCATCATTTACTTACCCTTGATTTGTTCCAAACCTGTATGAGTTTCTTTCTTCTGTTGTTAAAAAAAAGAGTGTCGGAAACCAAACAGTTGATGGTGGCCATTGACTTCCATAATAGGAAAAAAAATACTATGGAAGTCAATGGCCACCGTCAACTCTCTGGTTACCAACATTCTTCAAAATATATTATTTTGTGTCCAACGCAAGAACGAAACTCATACAGGTTTGGAACAACTTGTGGGTGAATAAATGATGACAGAAATAACAATATTTTGGGTGAACTATCCCTTTAATGATGGAGCTGGATGATCACTTTAGCTTAGCATGATTTCAGTAAAGCATATATTGTAATGAATTGTATACTCAAAGTTTATGATTGTTGATTAATGATAACTGTTTGAGAAATAGAACTAAAACTTTATGACAAATACACTGCCTTACGGTAACAGAGTTACTTTTTGACACAGATTAGTGTTTAAAAGGACTGTCTGAAAACAGACGCGGTCTTACCTCTGTTTCTCTGAGAGACTCATCTTAGAGAGAGAGAGTGATTCCTCGATCCTCTGACATACTGCAGTTAAACTGCCATTGAAAACAGATCAGCACTGGGATCGATGTGTTGAAGACATTCAGCTGCTCAGCACGACCTGGACATGACCATAATGTTATGAGGTGAATATAATTATGAGTGTTGAGGTGGTAACAAACAATCTGCATAAAAATAACATGGGTGTAACCAAATGTTTAGGTGCATTTCAAATAACTCTTCAAAACAAAACATAACAAAATAAAAACATAACTATGCAAGGAGAAACACTTTTTTCAGCACTGGATCAAAACATTGAAGGGGAAACTGAACATGTATTGCAGTTTTATATGATTTTACACTCATATTTACTACATATTTCAATTCAATTCAATGTTTTTAATATAGGTAATTGTGCTATATCAACGGAAAAGTTCTATTTAATTTTAGCTGTTATTTGTTACATTTGACACAAACAAAAATACATTAAAGCATCATTTGCCACATGCTTGGGGTCTGATTTCCCTTTAGAATGCTTTCGATTTTGCATCATCACAAAATAACAGGAACAAATAAAAGGATGGAATTTTAAAAAAATGCCATTGAATAATTGTATTGAAAAAGCATTAGGCTACCTATTCTTAAAAAAAATGCGACGTCAAATGCGATTGACAATTATACAGTTTGGATTGACGGTTCTGTGCAAAAACTCCCTGTGCATCCATGCATGATGCTGCAGACTATATATGCTATATGATCCTATATGATGTAATGAATGTTTTTATTGGTTGGAGGGTAAGACTCCCCCTTATACTTTTTATATATATGGTAAACTATTGTCTGAGATTAGAGAATCTTCTCTCTCCAGCGCTGGACGAATGTTTATTCATGCCTGAAAGACAGAGACTGGGGCACTTTTGTTGGACTCAATTCATTTCTAACGAGGTAATGAGGCTTACAAAGGCAGTTTCACATGTGAAACAAGGCCAATGGACACATTGGAAGGACGTAGAAAAGAGGAAACTCTCCTGGAGGGAGCTGTGTGGGGGATGGAGGCATACCGAGTCAGCTTCCTCATTCGAGCAGTTTATGATGTCTTACCATCACCAACTAATCTTCAGCAGTGGTATGGGGAAGATGCCACCTGCTCCCTGTGTCCCTCTTCAGCAAACCTAAAGCATATCTTGGTTGGCTGTAAAACAAGCTTGGCACAAGGTCGTTATACATGGCGGCATAACCAGGTGCTAAGGTGCTTGGCGGCCAGCCTTGAGGCCAAGCGAACAGCCACAAATACCCTCCCTCCTCTGCCAGCCAAGCAGTATCCATCAATGGCCTTTGTTCGTGCAGGTACAACACTAAGTAGATCGCAGGGATCCAGCTCATATCCGGGCCTGCTGCACAAAGCACGAGACTGGAAGTTATTAGCGGATCTAAACCAGCGGTTGAACTTCCCCATTGAGATTGCAGTAACAAACCTTAGACCTGATATCGTCTTTTGGTCCTCCACCCTTCGCACGGCCTTCCTAGTGGAACTGACAGTGCCATGGGAGGACTCAGTGGAGGAGGCGTATGAACGTAAGAGACTAAAATACTCAGAGCTGGCAGCTGATGCTGAGCAGCGTGGGTGGAAAGTAAGGATCTACCCAGTGGAGGTCAGCTGTAGAGGGTTTGTCGGCCGCTCCTCAGTCCGGTTTTTGAAGGACCTAGGAATGCGAGGTCAGGCTCTGCAACAGATTGTGTAATCCCTTTCCAATGCAGCAGAGGAGGCCAGCCGATGGCTGTGGTTGAAGAGAAAGGATAGTATCTGGGCCTGTAGACAGTAACCGTAGTTGTGCAACGGGGGATCACAAGCCGAGGGGGGCTCACCTGGGACGCTAGGTGTTGCCGATGAGCCCTCTGGAGGTGTTGTGGGTTAATCATCGAAACACTCGTGAAGGAGGGTGCCTACCTGATGACCCCAGTGAAGCCAGTGATCCTCAGCACTTGTCTCAATATCTCTCCTATTTCCTGCTTATAGTATATCCATCTTGGGATACGTGGATTCCGGGATTGTAACATCTAGTCCTTTACCTGAGCTCAATCCTGGTATAACCAGTGACTGTTGTGAAGAGAGCAACTGGCAACCAGGGGGAAGACCCGGTGACCGCTTGGAAAGACTGCTGACAGGAGGGAAAGACCCCAACGGGCCTGTTACAGGCTAGCTACCTGTAGCAGGGGGCACCTGGCACTTTTTAGTGCGCAGGTACCACCCATTTATGGCTACAGAAAACTCAATAAGGAAGATACCCCCTGAGTCAGCGAGAGCGGGGGCACAAGATGACTCATCGGAGGACTACACGGCTAATGACCCAGGACCGAACCAGACAATGAGAATAAGGAATGCCACTGTACATGAGGTTACAACAGAACAAGGTCCTTTGCTCCAGAGGTGCAGCTGTGGGTGGGCCAAAGTAACATCCCTCAATGGCCTGCGGATCCATCAAGGCAGGAAGAAGTGTACAAAGCCACAAGTGCAGGGGACTCGCATCGACCAATACTTCTTACGGAGCAAGCCGAGTCAGTCAAGTGAAGTTCAGCAGCAGGAAGAACCCCACAGTCTGCAGAACATCAATACCCCTGCTATTGGGGAGACAGTACACCACACTGAAGGGAGTGCTGAGGCCTCCATTCCACAGCCCGCTACTGAAAAGAAGATCCAGGGACGAAGACCACTTGTGAAATGGCCTAAATCCCATGAGCAAAAAGATTGGCAAAATGTCGATGAGGATCTTTGTTGTCTGTTGGAACAACTTAAGGGATCAGCTGTGAAGAAAATGGAAAAAATGGGAGAGTTAATTTACAACTACGGAGCTGAAAGATTTGGAACTGTGAACGGCACCAGAAACATATGCACCACCAAAATCAGATCCAGGAGACAACAGGAGATAGATCAGCTGGTTAAAGAAAGACGGTTATTGAAGAAACAGTGGAGGAAAGCTTCTGAAGAGGAGAAGGATGGAATAAATGTGCTCCAAGCTGAGATCAAAAGCAGACTTGCAACTTTGCGTAGAGCAGAATACCTGAGAAAGAGGCGTCGGAAAAAAGAACAATCAAGAGCTAAGTTCTTTAGTGACCCCTTCCGGTTTACAAAAGGTCTCTTCGTAAAGGAAAAGAGCGGCAAGCTGGTAACATCAAAAGAAGACCTCGAGGCATATTTGAGGGAGGTCCATTCAGACCCCCATCGTAATGACCCAATTGTCCTCCCCTCTGACATGCCACCTATAGATCCTCCACACTCTTCATTTGAAACCTGCCCACCAAAGTGGAATGAGGTTGTTACAACAGTCCGGGGTGCAAGAACAGCATCTTCACCGGGGCCAAATGGTGTTCCCTACAAGATTTACAAGAATGCACCAGGTGTTCTAAAGTTCTTGTGGAAGCTGATGAAAGTGTTGTGGCAGAAGCAGGAGATACCAACGGTATGGAGAAGGGAAGGAGGGGTCCTTATCCCCAAAGAAAATAACTCTATTACTGTCGACCAATTTCGTCAGATCTGCCTCTTGAATGTTGAGGGCAAGATTTTTTTCAGAATTCTGGCACGTAGATTAGCCCTTTACCTTGAGAAAAACGGGTACATTGATACAACGGTGCAAAAAGCAGGTATTCCGGGCTTCTCAGGGTGTTTGGAGCATACATCCATGATCTGGCATCAAATCCAATCTGCCAAGAGGGAGACCAGAGACCTGCATGTTGTTTTTCTAGATCTTGCAAATGCTTTTGGATCTGTCCCACACAATCTTCTCTGGATGGCATTTTGCTACTTTGGTGTGCCAAAACCGATCCTTAATATAGTCCAGTCCTACTTTCAGGATATACAGCTATGCCTCATAACAGAGCAGTATACTACTGCATGGCAGCACTTGGAAGTAGGGATAATGGCTGGATGCACCATCTCTCCTCTGACTTTTACAGTGGCTATGGAGGTTATCATTCGTGCGTCACGTTGGGTGGTTGGGGAGGAGCGCTCAGCAGCCGGACTCAGGCTCCCTCCAATCAGGGCATACATGGATGACCTAGCCACTCTTACGACCACCAAAGCTTGTACCCGGCGACTCTTAGGCAAGCTTCAGAACACCATCAAGTGGGCTCGAATGAAAATAAAGCCTTGTAAGTCCAGGAGTGTATCTATTGTGAAAGGAAAGTTGGCAGAGCATCGTTTCTTTATTGATGGAGAACCAATACCAACAGTGGCAGAGAAACCTGTTAAGAGCCTCGGACGATGGTATGACGCTTCATTGAAGGACACAGAGCAGGTTGTCCAACTCAAAGAGGTCACCAAAAATGGCTTGAAGAGCATCGACAGCACCTTATTGCCTGGCAGTTTAAAAATCTGGTGCCTGCAGTTTGGCCTCCTCCCACGCCTGATATGGCCACTGACTGTCTACGATATTCCTCTTTCCAAGGTCGAAAAGCTGGAGCGGCTAGTTAGCTCTTTTGCCAAGAAGTTGCTTGGTCTTCCCAGGTGCATTACCAACACAGCACTGTATGGAAAAGGTGTTTTAGAGCTACCTGTGTCCTGCCTTACTGAGGAGTTTAAGTGTGCCAAGGTGAGGCTTGAGATGACTCTGAAAGAGTCTCGAGACACTGTAGTTGCCAGAACTGTCCTTACCCGATCGACTGGAAGAAAGTGGTCCTCAGCTGTGGCGTTAGAGCAAGCAAAATCTGCTCTCAGGCACCAAGAAATTGTTGGGCGCGTGCAGTTGGGGAGACAAGGTCTAGGAGTTGGGGAAAATGTACCATTCTGGCACAAAGCAACTCCTTTACGATGGCGAGGTTTAGTCGTGGAAGAAATACGCAAACAGGAGCAGGTGATGAGGCTTACAAAGGCAGTTTCTCATGTGAAACAAGGCCAATGGACACATTGGAAGGACGTAGAAAAGAGGAAACTCTCCTGGAGGGAGCTGTGGGGGATGGAGGCATACCGAGTCAGCTTCCTCATTCGAGCAGTTTATGATGTCTTACCATCACCAACTAATCTTCAGCAGTGGTATGGGGAAGATGCCACCTGCTCCCTGTGTCCCTCTTCAGCAAACCTAAAGCACATCTTGGTTGGCTGTAAAACATGCTTGGCACAAGGTCATTATACATGGCGGCATAACCAGGTGCTAAGGTGCTTGGCGGCCAGCCTTGAGGCCAAACGAACAGCCACAAATACCCTCCCTCCTCTGCCAGCCAAGCAGTATCTATCAATGGCCTTTGTTCGTGCAGGTACAACACTAAGTAGATCGCAGGGATACAGCTCATATCCGGGCCTGCTGCACAAAGCATGAGACTGGAAGTTATTAGCGGATCTAAACCAGCGGTTGAACTTCCCCATTGAGATTGCAGTAACAAACCTTAGACCTGACATCGTCTTTTGGTCCTCCACCCTTCGCACGGCCTTCCTAGTGGAACTGACAGTGCCATGGGAGGACTCAGTGGAGGAGGCGTATGAACGTAAGAGACTAAAATACTCAGAGCTGGCAGCTGATGCTGAGCAGCGTGGGTGGAAAGTAAGGATCTACCCAGTGGAGGTCGGCTGTAGAGGGTTTGTCGGCCGCTCCTCAGTCCGGTTTTTGAAGGACCTAGGAATGCGAGGTCAGGCTCTGCAACAGATTGTGTAATCCCTTTCCAATGCAGCAGAGGAGGCCAGCCGATGGCTGTGGTTGAAGAGAAAGGATAGTATCTGGGCCTGTAGACAGTAACCGTAGTTGTGCAAGGGGGGATCACAAGCCGAGGGGGGCTCACCTGGGACGCTAGGTGTTGCCGATGAGCCCTCTGGAGGTGTTGTGGGTTAATCATTGAAACACTCGTGAAGGAGGGTGCCCACCTGATGACCCCAGTGAAGCCAGTGATCCTCAGCACTTGTCTCAATATCTCTCCTATTTCCTGCTCATAGTATATCCATCTTGGGATACGTGGATTCCAGGATTGTAGCATCTAGTCTTTTACCTGAGCTAACAGTACCCAGCAACCAATAGCCGTCATTTCACCGCCACGGTTAAATATAGACCCGATATAGTCCGGCTATGTGTAACCCAGTTCTAGACAAAATAACACTGAATCTGGTTACATGTCATTTTTTCCAAAATAACTTGCGATATGTATGATATTCCATCATGTAAGCAAAGTCAACTGTGATTACAAGGTGTTTAGTTTCATTTCTTTGACATGTTCTATGTGTAGGCTGTGCGTAGACACGATCTAACTCGTAGTCAGACCGGCTATTTGTAGCCCACTTATAGTCAAAACTAATTAATTTTTTGGGCAGGCAACGCATTAGATGTTGGTTGATATCCCATGTTCGCATTGGTAATAATATATACAAGGTGCAAGTGTAATTTCATGACATGGTCGATCTGTAGTCACGATTTAGCTCTGAATTGGACGGGCTAGTGCAGTCTGCTTTTAGCCCACCCGGCGAAATCGAGGCAATCAGTGTCTACGTTTAACGGCTTGGCTAGAGCCCTGATTTAGACCAGCGATTAGTATAGCCAAAATAGTCTTAAAATTGTTTACATGTTTTTCACCCACGCAGCTTCATGTTTGCTGTCACACATAACATTCATACGCAATCTACGATATTATTTGACCGTCTTTCATTTTAAATTAAATAAAAATGCAATTACATTTCTCAACCGCTAGATGGCAACAGCCCTACTGAGGCATGACAACTGGCAATGCGAGACTTGATAGTTAGTAGCTAGAGATCACTGTTCTCGCGATCGTGGGATATATACATTTCGAGAAAAAAAGATGGCGGATGTTGCTGCAACAAGTGCTCCTGGGTTTGCCAGAGCTCGTCTTAAACCAGAAATATATAAGACCATTGATGGCAAAGTTATAGTTGAAGATGAACTTTTACACTTCCTTTCGATAAAAATGAGAACTCTAAGTCAGGATGAAATAGTCCTTTTAGCTGCAAACCAATTCGGATCAGATTGGATTGAGGCTTCAAAGAAAATGTTGTTTGAACTCTATTCCACTACGCAACAGAATATATCTCACAAAGGAGCACAGAAAGACGCCAATAACATCAACAGCTGTCTTAAAGTCCTTAATGAATGTGGGGACAATATTTGTATCATATTATCTGGACGAGCTGCCACCTGTGACTTTTTCCAACATGGACGTCTGTGGCATTCTTCGGAAAGTTGAGCAGCTACATGCTGATGTATCCGTCTTGAAACATGCGATACACCGACAATCTGAAACAGGTGAAGGTTTGAGTGCAGTCGCGGCGGACGTGAGCCACCGGGTTTGAGCCCTCGAGCAGAACGCTGCCCACGGCTTTGATGCGGTGAGCTGGAAGGAGAATGCAAGCACCAAGCGCGCTACTCACTATACGGATGTCGTTGACGCGGATGGTTCGGCGGAGGTGCCTGAAACAACAGGTGACAGTCGCCGAGGAGAGGTTCCAAGACCCGTGCTTCAAGCAATGGAGAGTATTATGCCAGCAGCTAGCCCTGGGTTGACGAGGCTGTTGCCTGATTTACCCAAGTGGAACCAGGTTGTAAAAAGGGGGCGACAGAAACCCACAGAGGAGTCCCAACAGGGAGTACGCACTGGCAAATCGGTGTTGGAACAGAGGGCAGTACAAATTGTTGTAGGCACTGGTGCGGCAAGAGACATCAAGATGATAACAACAAAAAGGGTGAGTGTCTTCGCCAGTAGGTTTTCACCTGATGTAGATGTTGAAGTACTGCGTGCTCATCTTATGCATAAACTTGGGCATGAAGTATCATGCGAAAGGATTGTTACTGTTAACAGCAGATATGCATCACTTAAAATAGCTGCTGAATGCAAAGATGTTGGTGATATATGTATAACCCGGAACTATGGCCAGAGTATGTACAGCGCTACTATGAACCACGGAGAGCTGGAACCGTGGGTGCTAACTTTAAAGCGGCTACTCTACCTTCTGCCAATACGAGTATGCCTGATAATTGCATGAGTGCCAAAGTATGTTGTCGCTATGGATATACGCGTCCTATCATATAACTGCCGTGGCCTGCGCTTGGGTCAAAGTGCTGAGGATAAAGCTCGCCGTTTTATTGTTGATCACACTCTAAAAAATGCTGGGTTGTTTCAACCCAATTTTGGGTAAAATATGGACAAACCCAGCCGTTGGGTTAAATTTTTACATTACATTTTTAACCCAACGTTTGGGTTTGTCCATATTTTACCCAAAATTGGGTTGAAACAACCCAGCATTTTTTAGAGTGCAGTTGCTGGAGCACAGTGATATTCTGTGCCTACAGGAAACATTTCTTGCAATGCAGGATTTAACAGGTCTGAACTCAATCAGTGACAGTTTTCACGGTGCTGGAGAGTCTACCACTGACCTCAGTCTGGGAATACAAAGAGGCAGAATTCCAGGAGGTGTGGCAATTATGTGGAATAAAAAGCTGGACTCAGCGATTAATGTAGTTAGGCTTGGTGTGGACTGGTGTATTGCTATACCTCTGACACAGAGTGATAAGGAATTTATTATTTTAAATATTTACACTCCATATGAATGCCAGCAAAATGAAATAAAGTCCCTATTTACAAAATGAGTGTTTTTCAAATATCTTTATCGTTGGGGATATGAATGCAGACATTTCAGACAACAGGTCAGTGTTTGCTAAACATTTAAATAACTTATGTACCGATAATAATTTAATATTGTCCAGCAGAGAGCTCCTGCCTGCTGATAGCTATACACATATAAGCGAGGCCTGGCACACCACGTCCTGGCTGGACCATTGCCTCACTACAGGCGATGCTCACGCATCCTTGGCACATATGGAAATTTTATACAATGTATCCACTTCTGATCACATTCCTGTAAAAATTATGATCAGGTCTGAGTACATACCGTCAACTATAAAGTGTGAAAATAACTCAAATCATGTTTTTTTTGGACTGGTCCTCTCTTACATGTGAAGAAATGTCTTTGTACTATGAACATACTGATCAATTATTGAATAATATATATCTCCCTAGAGAGGCACTCATGTGCAAAAAATGGTAATTGCACAAACAGTGAACATATCATAGATATCTCTGCTATGTATACTGCTATTGTCTCTGCTTTACTTGAAGCGAGTAAGTGTTACGTGGATAGCAGATGAACCCAAGCGCAGACAGTATGCAACACACAATGTTTAATTAAAGACAAAAACAGGGAAAAACAAAACCCATGAGGGGGCAGAACAAGACAGGACTAAGGTGACCAACTAGACAAAGATACTGACAAAATACTAGAAGACAAACAACTGATACAATGAATAGCTCAACAAGGTTACTCACAAACTTGACATGGATTAACAATGAACCGACACAGGACAGCAAACACAAGGGGATTAAATAGGGAGACTAATGATAACATAACAGGTGACACAGGTAAAGCAATAATGACAAAACGAGGATAACAAGGAGGGCGGGGCTAGATTACGAGACAACACAAGCACATGGCCCAAACAATTGGCCATGCGCTTGTACACAAAACATGGGTCTGCCATGATCCTGCCACAAGACCAGGAAAAACAAAGACATGATGGCAGAATCATGACAGTAAGTCTCTTCTTAAGCATAAAAAGGGAGGAAAAACTCGGCCTGGCTGGAATGCATATGTGGCTGAATTCTATGCTGAGGCTTGTGAAGCTACTAGATCCTGGGCAATGGCTGGTAAACCAAGACAGGGACCTATTTTTGAATATAAGAAGAGCACAAATGCAAAATGTAAATATGCAATACGTTTCATTAGTAAAAATGAGCAGCATTTGAGGGCAGAAGCTGTGGCCAAGAAACTTTTAGACAACACAAATAATGATTTCTGGAAAGAAGTGAAACGTACAAATAACTGCAAACCCTCAATACCATGTTCAGTTGATGGAGTCTCTGGTGCAAATGCTATTGCTGAGCTCTGGCGAATGCATTATAGAAAATTGTTTAATTGTGTACAGACTAAATGTTTTTAAAGTAGATAATGTTAACGATGTAGAGACAATCAAATTTCATGAGGTCTCTAAAGCTATTAGGAACTTAGCAGCTAATAAATCAACTGGCCTGGATTCTATCTCGGCTGAACATCTAAAAAATGCAAGTATAAGGCTATACACTTCATGATCCATGGCTTTCTTCCAGACTCAATGATGTCTGTGATGTTGATTCCTGTGATTAAGGATAAAGCAGGAAAAGTGGGTACCTTAGACAACTATAGACCCATCGCCCTAGCTAATATATTATCAAAAGTTGTGGAATTAATTCTCCTGGAGAGGATTAATGAATTAATTATCTCTGCAGATAATCAATTTGGTTTTAAACCGAAGCATGGTACGGATATGTGCATATATGGCCTGAAGGAACTACTAAGCAACTATAAGAGAAAAAACTCAACTGGCATGTTTCCATGTGGCCTTAAACTCGAATGATCTGAATTCAAAGGGGTAAACATGAAACATGTGCAACCTATTATATAGTGTTAAGTGTAATATAGCCACACATATATTTTACTCTTTTCTTTAGATCATTATGATATGAAAATAGCATTTCCTCACTTGCAGCCCGATCTCAAGAAAGTGCGTATCTATACAATGAATGTTATTTCTCGTGCCATTTATACGCCAAAAATAGTTTTTGTGTACATATGATACGCACTTTATGGCGTGTAATACGCACACACTCCCCACCCCTAATCCTACCCAAGGGTTTTCAGTGCGTAGCATATGCTCGCAAAACATTTTTTTGCCGTATAAATGGTACGAGAAATAACATTGGTGGTATAGATACGCACTTTCATGAGATCGTGTTGCAGACTCTATCTTTAACAAAGTCCATCATTGATTTGAACTATAATATTGAATTTGTCTGAACAATGGCTTGTTGCATACAGAGAGAGCATAAGCTAATAGAGTAGAATAATATTTGTCATTGTACAAGCATAATAAGATGAAGTTTCATTCATTCATTCATTCAAGTTTAAAACTTTCAAATATAATTTTATAATATAGCATAAAAATACAAATGATTGGCTATATAAAATTAGCAATTATAAAAAGTATCTGGCAGTATATTAATAATGCAAATAGCTCAGATGTGCATTAAAACCTAAACAGAACACATACACACACACACAAAAACAGTACAGGTGAATGTATGTATGCACACTTGAGGTTAAACTGTTGTCGTGGCAGTTTTTAATCTTTTATTTCTTATTTTGTTTTTCTCAATGATAATATATGAATGCCATATGGTCTGTATTTTGAGCTTTATGCTGTAACGTTGATACAGCTGTGTGGGTGTGACACTGAGACCCCAGGCTAGGGAGGGGTTGAGGCCACCATGGGGGGGTCCTCAGTTCCTGCCCCATGGGGTGGGTGTTTTAAAGAATGCTTTGATGAGAACATTATAAGACTCCAGAAAGAACACCTATCTTGGTCTCACTCTGCCTGCAAACTGGTCTGTGAAGGCTGGGGTTTTTCACCCCGGCCTGCAGCTGGCCTGTGTGGCTAGAATGGGAACTATTCTTGCAAGAATAAATGTATATTTTCTTTTAAATACAATTTGAATATTGACGTCTCTTTTGCCTGGGAATGCTGCGTTTGTTAAATATTGTTTTGCCACAACACTGTCAACAATGCTTTTCTTGTGCAAATTATTTTTTTCTTATTTGGCAGATGCCGTGATGAGCAACTTCCCAGCAGCAACAGAGTTTTATATTTTATTATCTTAAGTTGTTGTTTCATTTTTTTATTTATCATTTTATATTGTATTTATATGTATTAATAAATTGTGTGTTTTGATCTTTTTGTAAGTTGTTGTTAATGTTCTTTTTCTAAACAAAACCATTATATTTAATTTGTGTGGAAAGCCACTATTGAAAAGAAAATATTGTCATATTTGAGTGAAAAGAATCCTTTAGCCATCATTATTTTGTCTTTTATATGTATATGTAGTTGTTTAATAGCTATCTAATTGATGACTAGTCTATTCTTGGGCTATGGTTAGACGTCTTATTCTTGGGTTATGGTTAGACGTCTCTTAGATTTTCACTGACAGCCCAAATTCAGCCTTGTTTTAGCCTAGACGTCTGCGCTGTGTTTTGATGGCTATTAGACACAAAATTGCTTGCTCAGTGATTACATGATTACATTTGTCATCCATCAAAACTTTACTGGTGAGATACTTTTGCTTTATTCAACCCATTCAGACTAGTCCTGACTTCAGCAGTGGCTCGATATAGAGAACATTGCCCATTTCAAGATTTGAGGACGCTGATTGGTTACATTTTATGTCATTATCTTTAAGTGTTCACAGCAATTGGCTAAACTTCTACATAAACCCGCCTTCTGTGGGCGATTTCTCTGTCGCCCCAGAGCTGAACGTAATATCAATTTATATAATTTATTATAATATTAATTATTATTATAGTTTTGTGTGTCTGGCCCTAGCGCCCTCTGTTGACCAGCCACCACTGAGAGTTGGTCAGCTAAAACAAACATGCCAAAGAGGTCGACTAAGTAATGGGCAATGTCTGGGTGAATATTCAAGACACATTAATATTTCTGAAATAAACACCTGTCGAGCCTATAGCCTATTTCTCTGACACAGTTAGCCACAGGTGAACTTATGTCTACACAGAAGAAAGCCCTGTCTAGCTCTGCCCCAGTACGGTTTGTTAGGCTGGTTGTTTTTTTGAGAAAAATATTAATTGTAGTCTCAATAACCACATTAAGAATCCGTACAGCTATTCTGCTGAGCGGAACTGAGGAACAACTGATGATGGCACGGTTTGATCTTCGCTGACCAATCAGAGGAAAGGGGCGTTTCGTTCCCACTCAAAATATTCAAATGCCTTAAGTACTCAAGTACTTACTACAAGTAATTTGTTGACTCTATGAATGTCTCTAGATTTTGTTGTTGTTCTTGGAAGAACCCATACAGTGGGAATTCGGACAACACAAAACTCTATTCATTTTTCTACCTCTGAACAAAAAAATAACATAAAAGCTAAATTCTAGTTTTTAATTTTTTGAATGAAAGAAGAAAAAAACGAAAAAGGAGGTATTTTATGCTTTTTTACAAGCGCGCCTGCTCTTAAAGGGAATGTGAAAGGACGCTCTGATTGGTTTATTTCACGTTACGCCCAAACCACACCTATGAATAATGAAGCTACTTCAGACCAACCCCTTTTACATTTGTGCCAGGCGCAAGAGTCATTTATCCCGCCGGGAAAATATCAACAGCGCCGGGATCCGCCCACAAAGTTACTTGCGCCTTGCGCTTTGACACTTGCGTTTCAGATCGTTAAAATAGGGCCCAATGTGTTTGAATGCAATGTAGTTAATATGATTTAACAAACACCTAATATAATAATAAGGCACAATGAAAAAAAAAAATATATATATATATATATTGTTCCAAACAAAGTCACAAGTCATGTTCAGTTTCCTTGAAATGTAATGTATCATTAGAAAAAAAGAGTGCAGAATATCATACCAAATGATGAATTAAATACTAGCAGGGAGTGAATACACACTCTGAACGTTAGGATCCTTTTAAATACGTTTACATTAAATTGTGCACAGAACATGAAGGGTCAGTGTGTGTCTGCTGAGATACTGTCAAACAGGATGTGGTCTACTGGAACTCAGTGTTAGGGATAGTTTTAGCATTAAGCTTTGTAACAGTAGAAAGCCTGTAGTATTTCACATTACCATAAAAATGCATGAAGTAAAGTACATCAGGTGACAGTACTATGGACACTTAACACATTTTTTTACATTATTGCAGCTAACATGATTTACACTCATATTTACTCAGTGTTTTATTATCTTGATGTCTTTAATTATAGAATTTCACAAATGTTCCACAAAATGTACCGTATATTATTTTGGCCATATACTGAATATAACTGGCTGCATACTCTGCAATCATAGGAGATATTTTTTTACATTCTTCTTTGACCAAAAAAAAAAAAACTAAAATACATGAATAAACATCCATAATGTGTTGGGGTTTATCTACCTTAAAAATATATTTTAGATTTCACATTATCACAAAACAACAAGCAACAATTAAAAATTGTTGACTCAGACCTTCAGAAACGTGTTGTTCGTTTTCAATAACCCTTTTTAATAAACTTCACAAGAATTGTTAGAGTAATATCTGTCAGCAAATACATCTGTTCCGAGTTTTAGAAATACTAGAATACTATAGCTAAGAATTTTAAATCACGCTTATAGGCCTACATTCATAAATTATTTCACAAAATTCCACCTGTAATTGAGGAAGTATTAAAACTTACTTGCAGACTTGTGTACTCGGGTGATATTTTAGAAGTAAATGAAACCATTTCACTTTTTTTCTGTCCTTTACACTTACTGTTTATCATGTGATTCCAAAGCAAAGTCCAATCTCTGTTCTGCGTCATTCAACTGATTGTGTGTTTGTAGACTTTAGTAATGATTAATTACAGCACTGACTCTTCCTTATGATGGCCTTCTTTTCCATAAAAGGCCTCTTACCGTACAGATAGAAGATAAAGATAACAATTACAAAACAAAGAACAATTAGACAAAGCTTATTATATTCGCTTATTACACCATAAGTCTTACATGCAATATAATTTGTAGATGTACTTATATATTTTATTTATATATATATATATATATATATATATATATATATATATATATATATCAATATTTTTTTTTAAATAAAAAAGTTTGAAAATAAATACAACAAAATAAACAAATTTGAATAGTCAGCCCAAAATACTTTGCAATAAGCACAATCCCAAAACAAATTAATACTTGTTTCTTCAAACCGATGACAGAAAGAGCACAAGGGGAAAATATTATAATTACTTTTATCAAGTTTATATTATACTAGGTAGCAATTATAAATACTTTTAATAGAGACTTCAGCAGATTTATTAGACAACAAACATTTTTGTCAAAGAAGACTGAAATATTTCCATTCTATATTACTAAACTTATTATTACAAAAACAAATCTGAGGTCTGTTAAGAATTAAACAAATTATTTTGTTTTGACATGCTACTGAAAAGACTTTTGTCAACAAATAGATTAGTGTTGTCAAAGATAGGAGAAGAACATAAAGAAACTTTAGGGCCAGGCTTGACTAAAGGTTTGACACAATCAGGAACAATGGCATACTGTCATAATCCTCAGTCACCAGTGCTGTCACTCACCACTGCACTTCATTTCCCATAATCCCTCCTGACTCACACTTGCACACACTTCACAATCATCCACGCCTGCCATCATTCACCCTCATAAGCTCGACTCCATTTAACCACATCACAGTGTCTGGTCTCATTGTTCAAATGTCTTCAGCCCACCAGCCACTTCTATTCACTACCTGAAACCGTATCACCAGAACTATCTGCAATAAAGATACTCACCTGCTAATCACATCATTCAATAAAATCCATTCATATTTTACCTCTTTTTGCAATATTCTGTTCTATGACACATACTCTCTTGTGGGGACTGGAAAATAAAATGATTGCATAACATATTTGTAAGAGAACAGGACACCCCTATCATCTAAAAGTTGACTCACTAAAAGTATATTCTTTATCAAAAACAATTACGAAAAAAAATATTTATTGTTAGATCTAACATTTTTATTGTTCCAGATAAAATAACTGTGGAGAAATGATATAATTATAGGGACCAACATATTAAGGTAATAGTTACACTGTACTAACTCAAATAGGTACTGAGTAATATTAAAGGTTGTATCAGCGATTTCAGGCTCAAACATAAATTGTCACATTCATCTAATCTTTCCTAACGATCCGCTAGCTGCCCGCCCCATAAGCAAGCTGTCAAAAAAGCACGTCTCTGTAGGCAGCCTAGGCTCTGAGATTTGCACACAAAAACAATTGGTTTCACCAACCACTCAAAACCAAAATAAACAGTGTTCCAACCAATCACAGACAGGGGCTGGGTGTTGTGAGGTTTTGCGCTCATGCACGGTGACGGCTGCGCGCGAAGTCGGAGCTGAAGAAGAAGCCAGCGTCTATCAACAAGAGAAATTGAACATGGCTGAGTCAATCCCCAAGAGGAAGAGGAAGAGGAGGAGGAGGAGGATTAGGGTGAGGGAATACCATCGTGTTTATTCCAAGACATGTATAGTTACGTAAAAGCCGGGAAGGCTTTTGAACGGTGGAAAGAAATTAAAGTAAACAAATCAAATTTTATTTTTTTTAATCGGACGGGTTGCACTGTTTCTTCTGGACAGGTGAGTAGTTGCTAGTGCTGACTTGTTTGGATGTGAACTGTGTGTGAAAATATCCTTCTTGAAATAATATGAGCGAAGCTCGAAACTTGTAGCTCTAGCTAAGAAATGCGCGTGCATGATCGTTTTTTTTCATGAAACGGGAGGGAGGGGCGAGCTGGTTTGTTTGGGATCTCGCTTCAAACACAAACAGAAGTGACGTCACCCACAATCGCTGATACAACCTTTAGCTACATGTACTTACTATAGAGTTACGGTTGGGGCGAGTTACTTTTATATAATTTACTGTTGTCACTATAGTAATGTAATCTGTCACCTTAAAATAAAGTGTTAACTGGAGTGGTTTTAAAGAATCATAAAGAAATTCACATTATCAGAATTATTGTGAAGAGTTTTATAAAGACAATCATCGGTCTGGACACTCAACATAACTTGTTTTTATTTATAGATTTTTGTTTAACTTGACCATATTCCCAAAATTTAAGCTAATTGCAAGATTTGGTGTGAATTTCCTTTTCAAATTAACGAAAATTGTGGGATGATTGACCATTTGAAACTAAATAAATCTCCTGGAAATTATGGTCTGACCACAGTTTTATAAGAAATAAATTTTCAAATAATGTTTCTCCATTTCTCATCAGTTTATTTAGAAATTCTGAACTCTTCCACCCTCTCTGACTCATGGCATTACACATTTGATGCCTAAACCTTAAAAGGACCATGCTCAATTTGAAAATGATGAGCCTACTTAAAGGTAGGGTTGGTAATCCTGTTCAGAAACATTTTTTTTTATACTGGGTGAAATGGTCCTTCCATTCTGATAGTAGTCAATACATTATGTGTTCAGAAAAAGGAATGAAACAAATCTGACCTCTGTAGCAGCTGTAGGACAGTAAAAACTCTGACCAATCACTGCCATTCGGTGCGAATGTAAAGAACCAATCAGATGCCTTCATGTCTCGTGCCCGAGCACCACTGCGTGCACAGCAGTGATGCGCGGGTCAATGTATAAACAACCCGCACCCGACCGACGTTTTCAACTAACCCGCCCGCAACTCGGACCGCAAAGGCTTGATTTATTCATTTATTTCGTTTCATTTTCTTAACAATTAAGATGCTGCATGTGTTTATCTAGTCTCATCGACGTGTGCGTCTCTCCCCGGACTTTACCAACAAAAACCCCGCCACCTCTCAGCAAATAGGCTACATAAAACTGACATTACTGAGCTATATGCGTTTAAAAGTAGCCTATTAAAATGGCACAATGGCATTGCTCAGTTCAACGCGTTGGGAAATCGGGCATTTTGTCCCGCGTCAGCTTTTATTCAAAAGTTAATAACGTGCTCAACATTCAAAAGGTAAATAAGGATTTCCCACTTTCATCTGCAGACTGCTCGTGCGTCATCCTCCCGCATTCAGACAATAAAGTGTAGACCTATGTATTTCATAGAACATTGTGTCTAGTACTATATAAATTACAAAGGTAAACGACCCGACCGACCGCGACCCGAATATCATTAAAAATATTTTTGGATGACTCGTAACCGCGGGCGCAGGCACCCGCTCATTTTGGATCAACCCGCGCATCACTGGTAGGTACATGCAGCTGACTCCAAATGTGGATGCGCGTTCATGTTTGTGGGGGGGGCGTAGCTTTGGACGGAGCACTGACAGGAGGGGGCGGAGCTTAGAAGAGGTGCCACTTTCAAATCTGGCTAGCTCTCCAACATTACCTACTCTAGCTTTAATGAGCCATGTGTTTGTTACTATGGTTCCTGTCATTGAGTTAATTTGTCCCAGCTGTCTCTCGTTTCCCTCATCTGCTTTGTGTATTTAAGACCTGTGTTTTGTCCTGTTCAGTTGTCTGTCAATGTTAATGTTAAACTGGCTGTTCTGTCCTGGTTCTTAGTCTCCAGAGCGATTCTGTAAGTTTATCGTCAGTAAAGTCTGTTGCACAGAAATCCTGTTTCCTCGTTGCTGCAACCAAAAACCTAACAATTAACCCTCCAGAGGCCTGTTGCACAAAAGTAGAATTAAGACATCCGGGATAAATGACTCAGCTGAGCTCAATGAAGCCAAAACATGAGCATCCAGGCTTAATTGCACAAAAACCAAGCCAGGATGAGCAGACACGGATTCATTAAGCCAGGTAAACCAATCCTGGATAGGTGCGCGCTCACGGCTCACTCAAATAGACCCCGCCACAGATCACAGATTAACTGATTTACCATGGCAACTAGAGCGCGTACTTTTCCCCGTCGGAAGCGCAAATCCTCATGGAGGCATACGAGGAGGTAAAAGATATAATTAAGAAGAAAGGCAACACCGCCACAGTGATAAAGCAAAGAGAAAAAGCGTGGCAAAGTATTGCAGACCGCCTGAATGCGTAAGTAGTGCACAATTACACACTCACCGCTCCGCTGAAACATCACAATTACAATTCAAATATTTAATTCACATCTCCAAAAACGCATTTGTACTGTAATTATGAAACGGTTAAATTTTTAATTGAAATGCACTGCAGATATGAGTGAAATTATGTAAAGTAACTCCATCACACTGTATAAAGCTATGATAAATTATTATTAAAGCCTTACATTATTATTTAACGTTACTACGCTCAGTACGGTTTAATCTTAGCCGTTGTACTCTGCTTCTTATGTTGTCCACCGTTTTTTTGTGTGTTTCTCCTGCTTTTATTAATGTAAAGCTGCTTCGACAGAATGAAACAATTGTGAAAAGTGATATATAAATAAAATGTAATTGAATAAATAGATGAGCTATAATAATAATCACTTTAATTTATATAGTGCCTTTCAAAGGACCCAAGTTCGGTTGCTCACTGCACTGCAAAAATGTATTTCTTACTTAGTATTTTTGTCTTGTTTTCAGTAAAAAAAAAATATCTAAAAAAAATCTTAAATATTTTCTTGAGCAAAATTACCTAGGAAAATAAGCAAAAAAATCTGCCAGTGAAACAAGAGAACTTTTCTAAAATTAAGTGTTTATGGAAAAAGTAAACTTATTTCAAGAGAATTTTTCTTATTATATTGACAGATTTTTTTTTTTTTTTGCTTGTTTTAAGCACACCATCCATCTTCTTCCGCTTATCCGGGGCCGGGTCGCGGGGGCAGCAGTCTAAGCAGAGATGCCCAGACTTCCCTTTCCCTAGCCACTTCCTCTAGCTCTTCCGGGGGGACACCGAGGCGTTCCCAGGCCAGCCGAGAGACATAGTCTCTCCAGCGTGTCCTAGGTCTTCCCCGGGGTCTCCTCCCGGTGGGACGTGCCTGGAACACCTTTCCGGGAAGGCGTCCAGGAGGCATCCGGAACAGATGCCCGAGCCACCTCAGCTGACCCCTCTCGATGTGGAGGAGCAGCGGCTCTACTCTGAGCTCCTCCGAGTGACCGAGCTTCTCACCCTATCTCTAAGGGATCGCCCAGCCACCCTGCGGAGAAAGCTCATTTCGGCCGCCTGTATCCGGGATCTTGTCCTTTCGGTCATGACCCAAAGCTCATGACCATAGGTGAGAGTAGGAACGTAGATTGACCGGTAAATCGAGAGCTTCGCCTTGCGGCTCAGCTCTTTCTTCACCACGACAGACCTGTACATCGTCCGCATTACTGTGGAAGCTGCACCGATCCGTCTGTCAATCTCCCGTTCCATCCTTCCCTCACTCGTGAACAAGACCCCAAGATACTTGAACTCCTCCACTTGAGGCAGGAACTCTCCACCAACCTGAAGTAGGCAAGCCACCTTTTTCCGACTGAGGACCATGGCCTCGGATTTGGAGGTGCTGATTCTCATCCCAGCCGCTTCACACTCGGCTGCAAACCGTCCCAGTGCATGCTGAAGGTCCTGGTCTGATGGGGCCAACACGACAACATCATCCGCAAAGAGCAGAGACGAAATCGTGTTGTTCCCAAACCAGACACCCTCCGGCCCCTGGCTGCGCCTAGAAATTCTGTCCATAAAAATTATGAACAGAACCGGCGACAAAGGGCAGCCCTGCCGGAGTCCAACATGCACCGGGAAGAAGTCTGACTTACTGCCGGCAATGCGAACCAAGCTCCTGCTTCGGTCGTACAGGGACCGGACAGCCCTTAGCAAAGGACCCCGGACCCCATACTCCCGGAGCACCCTCCACAGGCCACCACGAGGGACACAGTCGAATGCCTTCTCCAAATCCACAAAGCACATGTGGATTGGTTGGGCAAACTCCCATGAACCCTCCAGCACCCTGTAGAGGGTATAGAGCTGGTCCAGTGTTCCACGGCCCGGACGAAAACCGCACTGTTTCTCCTGAATCTGAGGTTCTACTATCGGCCGTATTCTCCTCTCCAGTACCCTGGCATAGACTTTCCCAGGGAGGCTGAGAAGTGTGATCCCCCTGTAGTTGGAACACACCCTCCGGTCCCCCTTCTTAAAAAGAGGGACCACCACCCCGGTCTGCCATCCCAGAGGCACTGTCCCCGACTGCCAAGCACACAAATGTGTTAAGCACACATTTACTTAAAGTTAATATTTTTTGTCTAAACTATAAGGAAGGAGAGGGCCCCCAGAGTGCCACCACCCATGGACTGGGACAATCCGGCAATCTTCCCTGATGACGACAGTGGTTGGCTGCTGAGGGACCAATATGTGTTGAATTATTTTAGTTAGTATGTGTGCTTTCAATTTTGGTTAAATATGTCCAGCGGTGGCAGAGGAATTTGGTTTTTTTGGGTTCGTTTTTTTACGAATTTGGCCTCTTATGATGTTTGTGCGGTATACTGTGTGTAATACAAGGCTGCAGGGAGGCTACTGCATCCATTCATTTGTCTGTTCAGTTGATATGTATGGATTTGTCCTGCATTTATTTTAGTGTGCAGACATGCAGGGTGTGTTATACAGACCTTTGAATGTGTATGTATCATTTTGTATAATATGCTTTGATTCTGTGCTTTCCATCTTGTAGACTGTGACTTCAGTTTCGAAAGGAGCTGATGGTTTACCTGCTTTGTTTTGTCCTTCAATAAAGGAACATAATGTTACACATTGTGTTTTTATATTCATATGGAATGTGTATTTGTTTATATGACAGAGTACTGTCATATATAATATTCTATTATTTTATAAATAGCCTTATAGTCTATGGGAAACTGTAAATTATCTAATGATAGTGATATCATCTAAAAATCATTATTTATCCAAAATCATTGAAATTAATGATCACAAACGTTTAAATAATGACAGTGGGTCTAGTTATATGTGATAACAATGTATAGTGAGCAGTGAAATAACTATTGGTTTCCATTTGTGGTGACTGCTGACTGACATTAGGGATGAGATTAAATAGATCCTGGAATTTAGCCTGGTCTGGAGCAGGCTAGCTCCACAGAATAAATCTCCATGGTAATTTATACCATAACATATCCTCCTGCCCCCTATCCAGCTTTAGTGCAACCGGATTACGGATCAATTGAGCCAGGATCACCAAGATATCCTGGCTTAATCCCTTATCCTAGTTTTGTGCAACAGGCCTCAGAACCGTGTGGAGTTCTTTTATGAATGGATACACTTTTATGGACTTCAAAACAGAAACGGCCATTCACTGCCATTATAAAGCTTGGAAGAGCCAGGACATTTTTTTTAATATTACTCCAATTGTATTTGTTTGAAAGAAGAATGTCATATACACCTAGTCATATACTCTCTATCCTGTGGATCCCTCTAGTGGACAACATTAATATCACAGTCTTCATCTTTCAGTTGAAATGGCTGATAGTTCAGAATTTGCAGTTAGCATCATAAATTCATTAGGAGTCCAATTCACGAATTATAAACTAAACGTATGGCTAATCTTCGTCTCCTGAGAAGAGTTCTCTCCCAGCGTCATCACCGAAAAGGGCCTTGATCAACGCTCGTTCCGTGGCAAACAAGATCTTTCTGCTGAATGACTTTTTCTCCTTTTACAAGCTGGTTGGATGTTATGTTTATAACCGAATATTGGCCACAGATGGGAGATTTAAGTCCCTTTTCTGATCTGGTTCCAAATGACTGCTCCTAGTCAAAACGGTCGAGGGGGTGGGTTAGAGACTGTTTTAAAACGGACTGTCCTCACTCGCTGTCAAATGGTTTCTATAAAGGCTTTTTCTACATTTGAAGTTCAATTACTAAGTTTTGAGTGGAAGGGCCCTCTTCTAGGCCTATTTAGCTGTGATCCATCGACACCTTGTTAGATGTGTTCTTGATTTTGTTGAAAAATTATGTTCTTTAATTCATGGAATTGATGGGGTTTATTACAACAAATTTTGATCGCTTTTTATTAGTTGGTGATTTTAATGTTCATGTTTACTGCCCATCAAATATGCTATCGAATGAGTTCTTAACTCTCATCGAGTCTTTGACCTGTTACAGTGAATACAAGATCCTACTGTACTCGCATACATGGCCATACTTGTGCTCACCCATGGGTCCTCGATCTCTGAACTTGTAATATCTGACACGTTGTTATCAGACCATAAGCAAATTCTATTTTCTCTCCATGAATTAACTGTCTCTTCTGTTGAAGCTCCAACACAGTCTCTGTACTATTCATCTCATTTTAATTCTAATTTTAATGTGCTATGATCTGAGTTTACAACTATCGCTGGATTCGTCGTTTCCTGATCTGGATGTCGAACAACATCTCGAGTTGCTAAATACTGCATGGTTGGACACTTTAACTGTGACTGCTCCATTTAAACTGTTTAAACCAAAACCCAAAACAGATAATTGGCAGACCTCTAACACTCGCTTGCTCAGACAAGCTTGTAGAAAAGCAGAGCATCAATGGAAAAAGGACATACTTCAATCTTCATATGATATGTTCAAGGACTGCCGTCAGGGTTATCAGAATGCTGCCAAGGCTGCAAAAGCTGCTTATTTTTTAAATTTAATCTCACTCAACCATTTTTCAGTTATAAATGCTGTTTTAAACCCACCTGTTAACCACATTCCAAATCCAAACAATTTCCTTCTTCTTCAAAATCCTTCTTCAATATTTGGACAAAATCCTTCTTCAAATGCACTCTGTGAATCCTTCTGAATCCCCAAGTTTACTACCAGGATAATACGTAGGCCTAATAATACGTTGACAAAAGTTGACTGTACTGACATCATCAGTAGTTCAGTAGACTATGCAGTATGCAGTAAACTAATATTTGTATGAAATCGTGAAACACCTGGTCAATATCTTCGGAGTCTATCTGTGCCTGTTCCATGCCCAACGCTTCTTACGACAGTGCAAGTATTCCACAGCGACACTAGGGGTCGTTGTTTGACAAAAACGGAAAGCTGCATAGTACGCCTTTAACTAATGTTAACAAATACAACATTTGATTTTAATAATGTATTAGTAAATGTTTAAATTAATATTAATTGACATTTAATTAATGCTGTAGAAGTATTGTTCATTGTTAGTTCATGTTAACTAATGTTAACAAAATGAACCTTATTGTAAAGTGTTACCAAAATATCACTATCCTATCTGGTTTGACAAAACTACATTATTGCTTTTATTTTAAATCCCTTTTTAAAATACTACAAAAAAATAAAATAATAATATATAGCCTAAAATTGAACCCGACAATGTAGAAGTGACTGCATTACACACCACTGCTGAAATCCACCCACATTTGGCAGGTGTGAATGTCAAGGCCTGGTTACATAACATTTTATATTATCTTTATATTATATTGTCTTTTTATTAGCCAGAACAGCATGTTTATTCTTAAACAGTTCTTCTCAAACCCTTTTAGGTTTGAAGATTCATCTGGCTAGTGAACGAATATTTATTTCAAACAAACAAACAAAAAATATACATTTACAATATGTGAATACATAGTAACTTAAATAACTGATCATATTTAAGTGTAGGTGGTCTGGACTAGGAGAAGAGAATCCAGGCCATTTCCAGAATTTAGCATCAAGCTGCATGAAAAAATCATATCTTGAATATATAATTGAAAGATATTCAATTTAATGAATCAATCAATAATACTATTGATTAGCATTACCAAACATGGACGTTTTATTATTATTTTAATTTAATACTGTGAAGCTGCTTTGATACAATCTGTATTGTGAAAAGCGCTATACAAATATACAAATATTCTTGACTTGACTTGACTTGACTTGAAAGCACGCAAAGAGCCCTTCAGTAAACCAGTGATGCTGGCATACAATGAATCTCTTATTTACACTCTCAATCTCTTATTCATTATAATGAGAGGATTTGTGAGCATGCAGAACTTAGCACTGAACTAAAACCCGTTTTTGAGCAGCATTGAGTGGTTCTGACTAACTGATTGGCCATTGTGTTCAAGAGATCAACAGACAGGACTGTGATTGGCTGCACACCTCAACACTGCTAAAATAAACTTTTGATGCTCTCTAGAGCACAAACACAAATACACACTGGAGCGTATGTCAAATCTGTTTCTGTATGCTTTTATCATCAACTGAAGTCGTTGCTTTCATTTGAGGGCGATTATAGCGTTAGCATCGTTTAGCACCTGAAACTACATTCAGACCTCTTTGATCAAAACATTATTGTCTTATGTACAGAGTAGTGTCCAAAATACAATGAAACTTGTACCTTCATTTTTCTTCACAGAACTAAGAGAATATATATTTAGGCAGATACAACTTTCAAAGTAACGCAAATAAATATATTCTGTAGCCTACATAAAATGTATGAGATATACTGTATAATGGCTAAGTCTCTGAAAAGGTTTGTTTGAGTAATATTTACGTTTCCCATCGTCGAGTGATGAGTTCGATGACGGCGACATGTGTGACGAAAGAGTTAGATGGATTCCATTACAACGGCCCTGAACACGAAGGACTGGTTAATGCCGAACTTCTGAAGCACAGAGAAGCTCCTTGTACTTAAAATGTTATAGAACTTTTATAGCTATATTTTGCTTTACAAAAAGTAAAAACACACATTAATACAACAGACAATAAGAGTATAAAAGAATATGCAGGCACACTTAAAACAACCACAAAATACTACAGAAGCATAACATGCAAAAACACAAAAAGAAGATACTGACAAGACTTCACAAAGTAATAAAAGTCTGCACAAATATGTTTTTAAGGGAGATTTAAAAACAAACACAGATTCTGCATATCATTGATCTTAGAATATTCCAGATAATAGGGGTTAACCCTTTCCTATATGATTAAGGGTCACTCTGTGTTAATGTTAACCCCATTTTCTCTATTGCTCATTATTGCTCATTATTAGTAATCATGTAATATATAAAAGTATAATAAACTAATAAAAAATTATATATCATTTAATCAATAAAAAATGTATAATAAACTACACGTTTGTTTGTTATTTGTCATGTATCATAGCCATATTATAGCTGTAGAAATCCCGTTCTGACACAGTGCTCTTCTAAAAGATTTTAAACTCATACAAACTCTTTTTTTTTTTCTTAATTCTGTCACCACTGTCGCCTTTTTCACATTATTTCCGCATTTGTCGCCATAGGCTTTTGGCTTGCTTAGTTGGGGACATTTAATTTAATATTTAACAATATTATTAATCTGCCTGCATTGACACCATTATATTGTTTTCACAGACCTGAAGGTGGAGTCATCAAGCTCGCCAGACGTTACCTTGTTCACACGTCTGAGAGAGAAATGGAACCGGTTACCACAAGAATCAAGCAGCCAATGGTCCCGCTACATTCCTGGCAACACCGAGCAACCACTCCTGGGCAATTTACGTGCTGAACTTGTCAGGTGCGCAAAAGAAGTCACTTACCACAAGCGAGGTGACTACCATGAGTTTGTGCAGCTGTGTCTTGTGTTTCTGGATGCAGATGGTGAAGAGCAGACTGCAGTGACTTTCCAACGACCGGGAGCGCTCCACAAGGCAAGATGGATGGCCAAGCTGCTCTATACTCTCAAGCTGGCTTTGATGGAGCAGCACATCGCATTGCTCCCCCAGGGCACAATCACCACACGGCAGCAGGTCCCGAAGATTCGGGCATTTGCCATTTTCATTGCACACATCTATGCAAAGTGGTGGTTGACCTGCGAGAAAGCTGTAGATGCTGCTTGGAATGACCTGACACTCTACCACCACCTGCAGGCATACAAGGCTGTAGATGAAGGCATTGCAGCATCAGCGACCAAGGCGCTGGAGAGACATCGCTGGTACCTGACAGGTGAGATGCTACCCCTGGCTCTCTTCAGCAGCAAGGTGCCCAATGATGAAAAGCGTGCACTTGCCAGAGCGATCTTGGAGCACAAGCCCGATGATCTCCCCATGCACATCCCTGAGCAGCGCTTTGGTAATGGCTTTGGCAAGCCAAAGTTCACCACCCTCTTGCCAACCACCAGCTTGGCTGACCTCGCCAATAAGGATTGCTGGTTTGGGATGCACCAGCTGCACATTGATCCAGAATTTATGTCTCTCGATGTGAAGGAATGGGCGACCAATGCTGCGTTCAAAAAAAGTGAGGTCAATGTACGTGCAATGAACGTGGTCAATGACTGTGCCGAGCGTGGCGTCAAGCTCACATCCGACTTCGTCGCAGTGGCAAGGAAGGAGCAGCACCTGCAGAATGTGCTGCAGACAGTTGAACATGACCGCAACCAACAGCCAAACCTTCGCCGCTGCAAACGCAAGCTAATC
This sequence comes from Phoxinus dragarum, assembly GCA_033366665.1. Taxonomy (NCBI): domain Eukaryota; kingdom Metazoa; phylum Chordata; class Actinopteri; order Cypriniformes; family Leuciscidae; genus Phoxinus; species Phoxinus dragarum. Next base: position 80,660 of record JARPMJ010003585.1, read on the forward strand.
CCTGAATAGAACGGTTACTCATGGGTGGAGGGTGGGGAAACATTTCTGGGGGAGACGCACTGGCTAGGTTCAGAGTTCAGGTTCCATTTCCTCCCTCTTTCTCCCTGGTGGTGTTGCTCAGTGGAGCAGACTCTGGCACAGACTGAGCAATTAAGTTTAAAGTTTAGTTAGTGTCAGCCATTAGGCCCTGTTAGTTGCCAGTGAGTTAGCCACTAGAGAGGGTTTGTTCTTTTAAGAGTGTCAGTATCGCCCCTTGTGTTTAACAATAAAGTCAATTAAACGTTATATGTGTGTCCGACATTCATTACTGCTGCACAAAATTCAGGGTAAGGCCACGTGAACATGTCCTATTGACCTCCATTCATTTTGTCTATAGGACAAATTAATGGAGAATCTTGAAAATTGAATTCTGAGAAATGCCCAAGTTGCCCAAAGGGCAAACAAATAACTTTTACTTTGATAACCCTATAGAACATGTTACTGTGTAAAAGTTCACTTTACTCAACATTTCCAGGTCAACCTTTTGGCAATTAGACTAAAAATTGCACATTTTTTTAAATTTCGCCCAAGTTCATGTGTTAGGTGGCACCCCTAAATCTCAATGGAATTCCTCAAAACTTTGCAAAAGTCATTTTTATGTTTATTGGAACAAAATGCAATGCCAGCCAAATTGATATTTTGAAATTAAAATTTCCCATTCAAATTTGATGCACCCTAATATAGGCCTATATAAATTAACTAAATTAATAACTTTTTTACAACAAAAATGAAGCATCACTGAGCTTACTTAAGCTGGACTGTGACGCTATTTTCTTCTGGAAACAAACTTTGTTGCATTATGTTCCTGTTATCTCTGTAAAGCTGAAACAATATTGTAAAAAGCGCTATATAAATAAAGGTGACTTGACAAACACTGATTTTTCTATTTTGTGCTGACTTTGTTTGTTGTGAATAGAGTTCATAGTTGAATAATGTATGTTGTAGATTTTGGTTAAAGACATCACATAGACATCATCCAACGCTATCTCACGACCAATTCGTACGAGTGTGAGTAAAAGATGGCGTACGATTTGTCTAAACCCACGTGATGGGTAGGTTTAGGGGCGGGGTCAGGGGTAGGTCATCATCACACATTTAATACAGCGCTAAAGTGAAGCTCTTCTGAAGATTCCTCATCTGATAGTGTCTGGTCCAGTCCTGGCGATTTCACAGGTTTCTGAGCTTTAGATGTAAACCGTAAACCAATGCAGTTTAGACCGGCTCTGAAAAGAGTCTGTTCGCTGTCTAGCCTGTAAGGAGGAATCAAAAGAGAAAATAATCTGTGTTGGCTAAATTAAATATTAATTACAATATTTCAATTACTTTTTTGATTACACTAACATTCAATTCCTGTAATCATATTAATCATGGTGTTAGTGACATGACAAAAATATGTTTACTCACCTCAGGTTACAGTCTGAGTCTTTGAGCACTTTATTGAGCTGCTTCATTGAGTTTCTTATCTTATTCTTATTCAGATCGAGTTCTTTTAAAAAATGCAATGCTTTCGTCCTAGCCAAAGACTGAGCCAAACAAGCCAAATCTGTAATGCCACACTCATTAAGGCTAGAAAAAGACAGAGAACGAGACTTTCACTTTAACAAATCACCATCTCATCATGGCATTCAATTTCCATTTTTAATTCAGTGAATTAATGTCCTCAAAATTCATGCCATGAATTCATCCAAGACACGTAAACTTCATACACTTTATTTTCCTTGGCTCTCTAAATAAAAATATAATTTACACATATAATATTTGTGAATTAACCGTCCCATTTTGGTGGAAAATAGGAGAAAGCTTGTTTAACCCTTATGTGCTGTTGGGGCTGTTTTCAGCCACTATGGGGTATTTTTTTGTCTTATTTTGGCCATAACTTTCTCTGTGTTTCAGCAAATGGAATGATTTTTGGTGACAAATCTTATTTTGACACACATTTTGGGAAAATGCTTTGAAATTTTTCAAAAACTCAACAGTATACTCTGGGCAAATTCCCATCCTTTCGTTATGTTCGTGGCTGAAAACAGCCACTACTTTAAACTGCTGTAAAAATTGATCAGATAAATATTTTTTTGATTTTTTTTTTGCATAAATCTATTAATCAACCTCAGTCCTGTTCAAAACTACTAAATGTTTTTTAAAAAATCAAGATTTTAACTCTTTAATTGCCAAATTTATAAATTATGTCACTGATTTGGGGGGGAAAAAAACACAAAATTACTTATTTTCAATATAAAATGTGATTGTGGACTGGATTTTTTTTTACCTTTTATCATAGTCTTGGACATGTCAAAGATTAGAAACAACATTGGTTTTGATGCATTGTTAGTTTTTGTGCAGCATCAGATTTTAACTTTTTCTCCCTCATTTACTGTTCGTGGCTGTTTTTGCCCCATTGACTTCCATTATAACCACATTTTTTGATTGCAAAGCCATGACACCATAAAATCATGCATTTTTGATTGTTGGTGGTTTTCCCTGTTGGGAAGAGGTAAAATTAGTAATTTTTACTGTTGATAACCAGGTGGCACCATTAACCCTTTATATAGGCCTGTGCAAAAAAAAAGCTTAGTTTCTGGCTTTTACATGGAGTTATATGGAGTATAATAGCATAATAAAGTGTGTGTTTGTGTGTGTGTGTGTGTGTGTGTGTGTGTGTGTGTGAGAGAGAGAGAACTCACCTTGATGCGTCTGAGAAAATCAAAATATGCACCTCAGCTCTCAGAACTACATGGAGTAAACAAAAAACAAAGTAAGTGTATTTATGCATCTGCCTTTTGATGGTGAGAAATGCAGACTAAACAAAAACTAAGCAAGTGGATTTGAACACTTGCATGCAAGCCTGCTTGTCATTTGATGGTGAGAAGAGCAGCAAGCAACATGAGAAAGGGCTTGACTTGCAGTGAAGTTTTAGAGATGATTCTGCAGCCTGACCCCTCCAGCGAGCTGCAGGATGTATCGTCTTCTCCCTCTGACACCACAGACTCAGGAGAGGCAGACCATTATTTGGATGTGGCACCCTCATCATCCTCTCTAGCTTCCACTGAAGGCGAGGAGGATTCGGAGGATCCTGGATCTGGGTGGATTGGGAGAAACGGCGAAGTGTGGTTTTCCACCAACGCGGAGACAACTCCCTTTCTTCAGCCTGCCAGAGTCGACTCCAGGGCCGACGAGATTATTGACCTCATTGTCAGCATGACCAACCTCCAAAACGCAGAGCTCTGCTGATTTCTTGAATCTTGAGAGGGACATGGTGGCTCTAAAAATCGCACGACCACTGTGATCATCCCACAGGCAACGTGTGGACTCCCCTCTGGACCTGTAGACGCCGGCCAAAATCAGTAGCCCCATGTAGGCACGGAGATCTGTGGAGTCCACCCCGGTCCAGTTTCTCATTGTGCGGCGCCCGTAAAAAACAGATTGAACACAGAATCAATGTTCTGGACCCTTGTGATGGCATAGCGCGTCGGCCATGAAGTCACGCCTCTGGCAGGCTGAAGAAAGGGAGTTGTCTCCGCGTTGGTGGAAAACCATACTTCGCCGTTTCTCCCAATCCACCCAGATCCAGGATCCTCCGAAATCCCCTTTGCCTTCAGTGGAAGCTAGAGAGGATGATGAGGGTGCCACATCCAAATAATGGTCTGACTCTCCTGAGTCTGTGGTGTCAGAGGGAGAAGACAATACATCCTGCTGCTCGCTGGAGGGGTCAGGCTGCATGATCATCTCTAGAACTTCTCTACAAGTCAAGCCCTTTCTCATGTTGCTTGCTGCTCTTCTCACCATCAAATTACCAGCAGGCTTGCAAGCATGTGATAAATGTCCACTTGCTTTGTTTTTGTTTAGTCTGCATTTCTCACCATCAAAAGGCAGATGCATAAATACACTTACTTAGTTTTTTGTTTGCACCTCAGCTCTCAGAACTACATGGAGTATATTTTGATTTTCTCAGACGCATCAAGGTGAGTTCTCTCACTCACACACACACACACACACACACACACACACACACACACACACACACACACACACACACACACTTTATTATGCTATTATACTCCATATAACTCCATGTAAAAGCCAGAAACTAAGCTTTTTTTGCACAGGCCTATATAAAGGGTTAATGGTGCCACCTGGTTATCAACAGTAAAAATTACTAATTTTACCTCTTCCCAACAGGGAAAACCACCAACAATCAAAAATGCATGATTTTATGGTGTCATGGCTTTGCAATCAAAAAATGTGGTTATAATGGAAGTCAATGGGGCAAAAACAGCCACGAACAGTAAATGAGGGAGAAAAAGTTAAAATCTGATGCTGCACAAAAACTAACAATGCATCAAAACCAATGTTGTTTCTAATCTTTGACATGTCCAAGACTGTGATAAAAGGTAAAAAAAAATCCAGTCCACAATCACATTTTATATTGAAAATAAGTAATTTTGTGTTTTTTTACCCCCAAAATCAGCGACATAATTTATGAATTTGGCAATTAAAGAGTTAAAATCTTGATTTTTTTAAAAACATTTAGTAGTTTTGAACAGGACTGAGGTTGATTAATAGATTTATGCAAAAAAAAAAATTAAAAAATATTTATCGGATCAATTTTTACAGCAGTTTAAAGTAGTGGCTGTTTTCAGCCACGAACATAACGAAAGGATGGAAATTTGAACGATGCACAAGGGTTAACTCACTCAGAATGCAAATTTGCTTGATTTGGCAGTGAACTCTGTGTTTAGCAAATATACACTAAACATTCACAGATGCTTTTTTTTGCCCATGCAATTTTACTGTGCAAAGGTAAATGTGATGGCATCTTTATCCTACCAGCCAAAGTGGCTGATAGAAGTTAAAATAAACCAGCCATGCAGCCAGATGTCCTACTAATTCATTACAATATTTTAAACATTTAACATTGCACTACATTGTGACAAAAAAAGGTTTAAATGATAAACCCTGTCCTGCTCCTGGAGGGCCACTGTCCTAAAGAGTTCGCCTCCGACCCCAATTACCAGCTAATCAAGGTAATTCCAGGCATTCTAGAAACTTCCAGACAGGTGTGTTGAAGCTAAACTTTGCAGGAGGAGGATTGGACACCCATGATCTATGTAGAGAAGAGGAGGTTCAGAGGACAGGCAGCTAGTGGATAGTGAGGAGATGTTTGCTGTATGTGACAAAAAAATGTTTTGGCCTAAAAAACGCCTGACATCACTTAGAGCACCTTTAACAATTTAAAGTAATAAAAAACTTTGTATTGTATTTTTTTTAAATAGCCTACTTTAAGTTTAGCACAAAAACAATTGCCATATGTGTTTGTGTGTCTGTACTGTATTTCTGTCACATAACAGTTCAGTCACTAGCAATGTTGGCATCGACCTATTTTATGTGAATTGGGAATATAACAAAGAACGCTGGATGGAAATGCAGATGCACAATAATTTGAAAAAAAAATTCTCAATTGAGGTAGATAATGTTTTTATCTAAAAAATGATGGAAACATGATTTTATCTTAAACGCTCAGAAATTACAGGCCGTGGCAATGCAATACTTCGCATTGATCCTCTATTTGAGTGTGGTTTGAATAGAGAGTCTGAATGAGGTGCAGGTGTGTGTGCAATCAGTCCCAGGTATGAAGCATTATGGGGATTAGAGTTCCGGAGTGAACTAGTACTCCGGTGAAGGCTCCCTCTGGTGGTGGAGAGGAGGCGGTGCGGGAGCCCGCTCTGTAACAAAAGTAATGCCAAGGTCTCTAGAAAGAGGTTTGGTTAAAGTGCAGCATTTGTTATAGATTTACTTGGATTTGAATCTAAACAATTGTGATATATGAATCAGGATAATCGGGCATACTGAATAAGTTTTGTATGTATGCTTCTCAGAGTTTTCTGTACAGGGGGTTATTTTCATTAAAAGCTGCATGTAACTGGCGAAGTTCATTTGTGTCAGCAGTGGATGATTGACAGGCAAGCAGAACTTCACTTCAGTCTGGGATGCATTGAATGCTACTGTTAAATACACCCACTAGCTGAAAAATACAGTATATTGCCATTATTTTTTATTTTATATTTTGTTTCCTTGTAAGGCTTTGTTTTTTAAAATAGGGAAATTAGTTTGGCTGTAATGGTCACTTGCAAAATAGTAAAATCAACATGAAAAAGAATTGTGATAAAATCGTGATTTTCCTGAAAAAAAAAAAATGATATTTTTGCCATATCTCCCACACGTAATTCAAGAGCTGTAAGTAAACTTAGGTGTCTTTTTTTTTATTGATTCGCATTAATGGCACAATTGTCAGCAGGTTTATTAGACTGCTGCCCCTTTAAGACCAAATGGAGATATAATAACACACAACATATTTTCTCCTAACTATTTACGCTCATTTCAGTCCCTCCAGAAAAACGATGAGTTTTTTTGTGATTGTTGCGGGCAAAAATCCTTGATTATGCGGCACGTTTTCTTAAAAAATGCGATGGAATATGCGGGATATTTATGCAATTTTATGCGATGAAATTGCAAAAACTGCAGTTTGATGAAAAAGAGAAAAAAAATGTTTCCCCCCCAACACCCTATTCACTAGGCTACTACTTTAATGTAAAGACTCATTTCTTATTACTTCCTATGATAAGCAAGCATACTACCTCACATAAAGTGCTGGGAATATTTAAGTTCTCATCTTGTTTTATTTCAGACCTTAATAAACACATGGCTCAAACTTACAAAACATTGATGAGTCGAACAAGTTCTGTAGCTTTACAAAATGAATATGCTACAACTTCTGTAAAAATGACAGTGGCAAAGTGGTTGTCCAGCGTCGACTTCCGCCTGTGACGGAACGTGGCTAGTTTTTAAAAGTTTTAACCTCAAATACATTATTTTTATAATCATTGGAAGCCAAAATCAAAATAAAATTAGATTAATATCACAGCCCTAAACTGTAACCAGACTAAACTTTTGTTTAGTTCTAAGATGATTGTCTGTGATGTTTTTTTGCTATTCGCAATCAGAGAGAGAGAGAGTGAGGGAGAGAGAGAGTGAATCCCCACTAGTGATAATGGCCGATAGAACTAAACAAAAGTTTTTATTTTATTATCATTAATGATTTAATATTATCCCATATCGCATAGCGTGGTTAAGATGAAAGGGCAGTGATCAACAAACCCCCACCCAATTTTTTTATTTTATTACTGATCTGCATGATTCACGTGGCTCATGATTTTAGGCCGATTATTCCGGAAGAATCTCATCCCTGAAAATGTCCACAAATGGAAAATGACAGTAAGGCATAAAGAAATCATGTAGCCCACAACAATTTAACGTTCAATATCACTTGATACATTTGAGTGCTAAATTTGGCAATGACAGTTATGATTAGCAATATTTGAATTGCTTTAATATGGATGAGTTTAATTCCAATATCATCATGATTGTATGCCTTATACTAAATATGTCTTTATTCTTGCTTCATCTCAGCTCTGACCAAGATCTTCTCAATCCATTTCACCTGTAAATAAAATAAAATGATCATTCGTAAGAGTACTAAAACAACAGTAATCATTAATATCACTTGTGTACATGTATATTTCTAATAATGCCGTTTACATTAGTAGTCATTTTAAATAGTAGCCTAATACATAAGAGCTAATATGATAAACTTTACATTTGTCGAAGCAGTGTGGTTTGAAGCAGTTTAAATTTGCTATATAAATACATGCATTTCTGTATAATCACTGTGAATTCATAAGATGTAGGTTTAAATGGTCTCACCAAATCTCACCAAAATCCCTGTTCATTTTAAAGATATAAAACTGATAGTCAGTTGAGAATAGAGTTTATATTTGAATATAGAATGTATATTTTAGATTAAGTTGTACAGACATCAGATCCTCACACATTTCTTAGAGTTTGGAAAGTAAAGAAAGCTTCAAGCAATGTGACGTGATGCTTGTCAAAGTAAAAACACACAAGAGAGAGACATTGATCATGTGAGGCTGGACGGCTGTGAGCTGAAGCTGGAATCTGCTCTGAGTTTACCTGCGTTTTACAATCTGTGTACAACTATCAGTCTAGTTTTGTTCAATCAAATTCTAATGATTTTCTACTGATGCAATTCATAAAGACATTGTTCAATAAAGTTGTTTGTTCCTTAGTTTTTTTCTCCAGAATCCACTAAAGTACAAACCTCGCCCACCGGCTGAATTTAGAGATTTCAGAGGTCATGTCAAGCCAAGTCACCTTCATTTATATAGCGCTTTTTACAGTACAGACTGTTTCAAAGCAGTTTTACAGTGATAACTGGAAATTAAAGCAACAGATTTTTTTGGCTGTACAGCAGCTCTAGAAGAAAGTCATTGTCCAGTTTAAGCAAGTTCAGGGTTGATTCATTTATAAAAATCCGTTATAAAATCATTATACGGCCATTTACACGACACTTTGAATGCATTCTGGCCGTTCTTTTACATGACAGCATGTTGGTGACCTGAGAACGCAAACTTTGAAACATGTTTCAAAGTGCAAGTTTTTGAAAACAATATCATTATCATCTCAGTGTAAACTTCAAAAACGTGAACAACAGTGACAGCGTGCACATGCACATATCGTGTTTAGTCTATGTATGCGCATTTGAATGCGTATGTGCGCAGACACGTACTCTTTCTTTACGAAGTGACATCGCCAACTACTTGTCTGGCCTGCATTATACAGCGTTTTTAGTCGTTTTTTTAACCTTACTAGAAGCTATGTAGCACATCAGCGGAGAGAGCATTACGGTTTTTCACAATGAGATCCATCCATGATTTTTCTGCTGTCTGAACTCTCTTGGCAGGTGACAGTGTGATTGACCAATGACTTTGAATGGGCTTGTACTTAACTCTGTGCACAATTTTAATTGATTGAAAACCATTGTCTCAAAAAAAGTTAATTATATTTTCCTTGCCCAAGTATCTGTCAGAGATTAATGAAAGTATCTTTAACATCACTGATGTTTACTCACCTCAGTGTACAGTTTGAGTCTCGTATCACGTCTCTGAGCTGCTTTGAGTCTATGATCATATTGTCACTCAGATCGAGCTCTTTTAAAACTGCAGTGCATTTGAGTTTTTCAAAGACTGAGTTAAAGCAGAAACATCTGTAATGCCACAGTCCTGTAGGCTAGAAAAAGACAAACAGACAGAGATCATCTTACTTTCACCAGATCACATGACTAAAGTGAATTATTTTCCACAAATACACTGTAAACAGTCTTTTCAGGAGAGACTGAGTATAAAGTGTCTTGGTTTAAACTGTTGAAGAGATACTCCACACAAGGTTACAGTTGGTTATAGAGATGATGGTTTATTGTTGGAAAAGTTAAAAATATTATTATTTTTTCCTTACAAACACCTATCGTTTATTTCTTTTTATCAACTTGGGTCGTATGGATAACCGCTGTGTGTGTTTTGTGTGGTTTATGAAGCGTCATCTTTGGAGGTCCAGTAGAGACAGATTATTTATTTAAAAA